>VZTU01024205.1:0-16872 GCA_013400835.1 Zapornia atra | reverse complement strand
CGGTGATGTCATCCCGGCCGGCGGCGCGGTGAGGAGCCGATCCCCCTCACCGGGGGCAGCGCTGGAGCCGGAGGACGGGTCGCGCCCAACCGGGCCGGGAGGCGCCGTGCGGGGGCTCCGTGGGGCGTCTCCCCGGCACGTGTGGGAGCGCTCCGGAGCGGGAGTAGCATTTACACACGGACACTGATCGCCCCGGCCCCGCTTGTCAGTCCTCCGGCGCGGAGGCGCTCGGTAAGCCGGCCGGGAGGGCAGCCGCAGTGCTGGGGAACAGGCACCCCGTGTGCGGTGTTGTCGCCGGCCCGTATCGCGTCCTGCGCAGCCATCCGAGGGGCTGGGCTGGGGTGATGCCTGCTCGGGGCTCGACAGCTGCAGGGCGAGGGTTAGAGCCTGGAGTGAATGTTCCTTCTCACTCTCCTCCTGGGGCCAGTCTTAGTTTTGACTCTGTGAGCGTGATGACCTCTTCAGAAGTGACCTTCCCTGCTCCCTGTCTCAGCGTTAGGGTAGCCCTGGTTCCCAGAACGGGATACACCCTCTCTAATTGTTCTTGAGACCCTGCAGAGTTAGGGCTCACATCATGGCTGTCCCTTTGTTAGATGTGCGCGGTAGGAAAACTCGGGTGGCAGGGTTACCACAGGAGGTGTGGGGTTGATTGCAAGGCCTGAGAGTGACACGAGAGGCAGCATCAACTGCTGTTTCTCTTGCCCTCGGGCCAGATGACATGGGGAGAGGCCGTGTTTCTGGCAGGTGACATCCTGAAGGGGCTGTCGACTGAGCTTCGCTGCTTGAATAGTGCTGAAATTGGTGTATTCCTGCCAGGCAAGACCTCGTTTAGTTGCAGACACTGTCCAAACGTAGGTGAGGGTGTGTTTCCTACGTGAGTTTCAAAATTGGAGCTTTTTGGTGCCCATCCAACCCCCATCTGCTCTCTTGGAAACTGTAAATATTTGGTAATTTATTGGCACAACCCTTCAGGCCTTGAAAGCTTACCCAGCCTTCTCCTCCCACAGCCACAAGCCAAGTGAACGTGCACAAACAAGAATAAAATGAAGCCTGGGTGCCCTGGGAGACTTGCTGTTTTCTTCTCAGCCACATAGTAAGAGCATCGAAGTCCTAAATCAAACCCTTAGTAACTACCTACTGTTAAATCAGCTTTTTCAGGTCAGGAGGTGCCTGGTTTATCTGTGCAGATTGCTGAGACTTTGCACGAGCCAGAAGGAAAACAAGATCTGAGGCTCGGAGTGCTTGAAAGGAGACAGGATTAAAATAGCCCGGGAGGGAGAGAGTGGGGAGAAGAGAAGAGGGAGAGGGAGTTTGGTGGCAACACCTGTAAGTGCTCCTTGTTTCTGTGTACTTTCCGCTGCCTTTTTGCTCTGACTGGTCTGCAGAGCTGGGCCAGGAGGAGGGGAAGGAGGAGGAGGCCTGGCAGCCCACGCAGTTGCTTTGGGTCAGGGCTGGAATTGCTCAGTCAGAGAAAGTAAATACAACTTGTTTTCGTCTTTGAATCATTACACAACGGGAGCAGGAAGCGATTGTTTATAATGCAGTTGGAGAGGGCTGATGGAAAACATCACCAGTGACACTGTACTCTCGGAATGGCTTAATTTTTAGGGCTTCAGAACTTTATAGAAGTGGAACAGTTCCAAAATCCAGAAAAAAAGCAGAGTCAGGACTATGACTGTTTACAAAAAGCTCCCAGGCTCTAAGTTCACGGCAAGTGGCTTGCTTAGGTCTTGGTCTGCCACCCCTTGCTGAGGATTCTGCTTTCCTCAGTGCATGTTTTCGTGTATTTTTGAGATTTGTTTTTCCATCAATTTATTCTACTTATTCACCTGCTTTCTCTTGGATCTATCCTGAATAAAATTTCTGGATTGCTATTCTTTATCACTGAGGACTTGGAAAAAGAACTGGCTGGGAAACTCCAGGTGTTTGAGCCACTGTGTGTTGAGGGCACTGAGCGCTGACTGCTCCTGTGATGAGGTGTGCCATTAGTGGTGAGAGGGTGATGCTTTGTGACTGGTCCAGCAGAGCATCTTTGGTCTGGGTGCATGGGAGTAAAATCTGACAGTAATGCTCAGCTTTCATGTGCTGGACCTGACTGTGGGTGATGAGGTGTCTCCTCTGTGGTGACATCCACTGTGGGTGTCCAAAACAATTCTCAGAACAAAGCTGTGGTCTGTGTCAATGGAACAGCGTGTCCTGGCTGTAGCGAGCGCGCGCAGCAGCCTGACGACACTGTTGTATGTGAGCCCTTGGGAGCGTTGCGCAGCTCCCTCGCCCCGCTGTTCTTGAAGTGGTTGTTTTGAATTGGCTGCTCAGCTGTTGCAAGGCTGCCAGCAGGCTTCAGGCTTTGCTTGCAGCGCAGCCCGTGCTGTTGCAGACACGGACATTGCACCTAGACTCAGTGGCTCATTTCAAAGTCGATTGGCCTCGTTCCCCAGCATCTTACCGACATGGAGGCACTCTGCAGTCAGACATGTACACTTGTGTCCTGTTGGTCAGCTGGAGCCCTTGGCTAGGTGATGAGCATAGACCTCAGCCCGTCTGGACTTGAGTATTCCCATCCCAGGTTCAGTCCTCTGGGAGATCTGCCTTCAGTTCTGGGAAGCCAGCAATGTTTGTACCAGTGTCTGGAGCTGGATTCTCTCTCCTCTTGGCTCTGGAGATGGGAAGCATTGCCTTCTCTGGGGACCTGCCTAGGGTAAGCCAGCAGTGCTTGTACCAGTTGAAAGCCCAGCAGAGGATGAATTGTCTGTCTCACATACAGAATCACAGAATCGTAGGGGTTGGAAGGGACCTCGAGAGATCATGAGGACCAACCCCCCTGCCAAAGCAGCTCCCTATCTCATATTACATAGATAGGCATCCAGACGGGACTTGAATATCTCCAGAGAAGGAGACTCCACCACCTCCCTGGGCAGCCTGTCCCAGGGCTCTGTCACCCTCACTGTGAAAAAGTTCTTCCCCATGTTGGTGCGGAACTTCCTGTGCTCCAGTTTACAGCCATTGCTTGTCATAACGGTTTTTCTTCTTGGTGGCTTGGAAAAGCATCTTAATCTTGATCCAAGGCTGGAGGTGGGTTAGTGAGTCAGCTTGTCCTCACACCTCATGCTCGAGGTATTCATGCTCTAGCACTAGCAGTTGTGCTTTAACAGGTGGGATTCCTTGAAATGCGGCTGATGAATGTTGATGCTCAGCTGCATCTACATCATATCTAGTTGTGTTAATTGCTGAGGACATTCTGTGACATGATTTGATGTGGGGTTCATTATCAGCATTGATGAAAACATGGGTACCAGAAGGACTGGACAAACATCCAGAAATGCCAGCTCGACATGTAGACCACAAATACTGATTTTATTTTTTTTTTAATTATAATTTTTATTCTTCTATCTAATAAAAGGTCCTGACTGGCAGCCAGGAATAATAAAATCTTTATGTCCTTTGCTCGTTACTTAATACTTCCTTTACTATGAAAACTTCAGATATCCCCTTGAGCCAGGAGGGTGGAGAGGGGCGAGTCGAGGAGCTGTAGGACTGGTAGACTCTTGCTGCCTCTGTTGTTGAGTAGCCACAAGATGCACACAAGTCATCTCCCTTGGCTTCTGTGTTCCATCCTTGGTAAGTTTCAGTGGCGTCATGGTCAGGAGAGTCACCTGGGAGTTCCTCTGATGTGTCACCCCACTTGTGTGATGTTCTGCATTGCCCTGCAGTGTGTAAACACCTCCGACTCCATGGTCATGCAGTTGTTTGGTGCCTTTTGTCTTCAAAAGGTGGTTTGGAAATAGGCTAGGAGAGAAGATGTGAAGGAGTGAATTCAAGACTCGTGTCTGGCACGTGTCCCCAAAAAGGCCCTGCAAACCCCTGCATGTCTGGGCATGTTTGCACACAAATAGCAATGACCCTGGCTGTGCAAAGTCTCTTTGGGCACGCACCTGTATGGTGTTTGCATTAAAACACAGCTCTGTCAGGAGTGCTGGTTATTTGTTTGAGCAGTTTGAAGTGTCTGAAGACTTCTGAGGTATTTGAGCATGTTCCTGCTCAGGAGGCTTAAAATTGTGAAGGTGGTCAATACAGAAGAAAAGGTCAAACAAAAGCTAGAGGGAAGCCTTGCAGAGAACAGTCTCCTGATGGCTTATCTGGAGGGAACTTGCTGTTCATTTTCCAAGGCTAGTGAAACTGGGATTAAACAGTGAGCAATAAAAACCCCAGTTCCTTACCTGGACTCTGAGGTAAATCCTCAGTGTGCCACCCAAACGTGGCACAGAAGGTATTGCCCATTCACTCCCCATGCTCAGGATGTCTGGTAAGTTGGGAGCCCTGCTGTAAGCTGTTTGAATGATGGAGGAACAGTGCTCAGCCTTCATGACCCACAGCAGGGGTGACATGCTACCATGCAACTAGAGGACAAGTGTCTCAATGTGAATTTAGATTTCACAGTTGTGCTGCTCTGCTTGGTCACAAGCTGAGGCCTTACTATGGATTTGCCAGATATAAATACTCATTCCTGGAGCCAGGCTCAAAATCATGCTCAGTTAAAATTTGAAACTGCTAGGAAAAAAAAAAATTAAGGTGATTCTTGTTTGTCTTTTAAAATCTATTTTCAGGCTGTTTTCTGGAGCCAAGGTTTGGAACTCATGCAGATGAACAAGACTGCTGAGATCCTTCTGCAGTCACGGGGCTCCGGGACCTGGGCGTTAAAAAATCCTTCCAGACATCACAGGTCTGGTGCTGAGGCTGTCGCAGAGCAATGGGTTGTCATGCAGATGTAGCAGCAGTTGCTCTGTGTTTCTGTTGGTAACACCTGCCTGTGGCAGTGGAGCATCAGGGTCCCCCTACATCTGGTTGCAGAGTTACACTTTCTGTCAGACAGTGAGTTCAAACCAGTGTGAAGGTCCAGAGTCATTCCTCCTGTCCCAAGTGCCCCACCTTTGCAGGCTGAAGGAGTAAAGTATGACCAACAACCAGAATCACTGTCAGGTTTCTGCAGCACAACTGTCCTGTGCAACCTGGAACCATGACCCTCTCCTAGCAGTGAGGACAGCTTTTCCAGGGCACGTCTGGCCTTGAGAGCTCTGCCCTCCTTTCTTCCTCCTGTGGTGCTGCTGGCCTGAGAACAAGCTCTCCAGCGCTGGGCAGGGACAGGTGAGGTCAGCTGCTGTGTGAGTCATGACACATACACGGGGGTGTATTTCCTGATGGTTAGAGATGTCTGGCCTTAGGGTGGTGTGATTATTACAAAAATACTTATTGGTGATCATCTGGAATGACCTGCATAACTTGTCTGTGTCTTCAGCAGCTGCCAGCGCATCCCAGACATACCCTGATTTCAAACCAGCCAATTCCTCCTCTCCTTGCAGGACGTCCCTTGGAGAGAGGACCACGTCCTGTTCTTCCAACCCTCTGCCCTGGCACTGACCACAGTAGCTTCCTGAAGAAACATGTTCATTTCTGCATCTCCTTAGATCTGAGACAGCTCCTCCCCCCCAGGGTGGCTGGTAGGGTGTTTTGTGGATGGCAGTGAGGAAGCCACAGGGCTGGCAGTCTGCTGCAAGTGGCAGAGATGTCTGCACACTCCCTTTGTGCCACGGGCAGCTGCACCTGGAGCCCTGGGATATGGGACCTCAGGGATGGGCAGCAGCTCATGGCTGAATTTCTACTCTATGTTTTGCTTTCCACACATGCAGCTCTTACTCAGCTCAGGAGCTGGTGACCCTCATCAGCAGAACACTGATGACGATTCCAGGCAATGTTTTGTCGTAATGGTGTTTTCTCAACAGCATTCCTGTTGGCCAGAGGAAGCAGGACTGGTCAAGGAGTCAATCTGCTGCCCCAGGCCAGCACCAGTGCCTGACCAGTGTTTGTTGAACATCTCCTGAAAAATTGTCTCACTTATGCACCTGCACTACCAGAGAACTTGCCTGTGTGTTCAACCCTCTGTATCTTTTGCCTGACTAAGCTCTTCTGCATACAGGGCTGTCCTTTTGCCCTGTGTCTGCACAGCACCCAGCACAGTAGAGACTCATCTCCCATAGGCCGAGGCTCCTGGGCATTGCTGTTAAAAAGAGTTCAAGCTCAGAAAAATCTGGCTTAAAGTCCTCTACTGTTCTCTGCAAACATCGTAACGATCTCATACTGCATCACCATGGGATGTGTTGTGTGCCCACATCCTTGGGAGAACAGCTTGGGAAAAGCCTCTGTCAAGAAAACAGCTGAAATTCTGGTGTTTGGGGCAATTTGCAAGCTCTGCTGATGGGTCTTCACAGTTGAAACAGCAGTTGGAAGAGCAACAGGCATATGCAATGCTATAAAAATACTCCTGGGTTCCAGGAAGCCCCAGCAGTGAAATTCTGCTAGAGAAAACCAGGCCACAGTGCGTGGTTTGTATCCTGCTGCCATCTTGAGCTCTCACATCCTGGCACTGGGGAGGAGCAGCATGGATTCCCTCATGGTGGGGTGAGGTGCCCACACCCAGGACTGGAGGAAAGGCTTTTCCCTCTGGGAGCTGTTCATTAATCTTTGCTCGGTTCCTTCAGAGCAGAAGCTGGCTGCAGCCCCTTTGTCCCCTCTTGCTCGGGGTCCCTGAGCTGCTGGACTCTGATGTTGTGTTTTGCTGCTCCTTGCAGCAAGGAGTGACCAGAGGAAAAAATATGTACAGTGTGGACTGGGTGGTGTAAAGAGTCCTGGCTCACTTCACGTACAGGAGAAGGATTAAATGTAGCCTCATGCTACTGGAAAGAGCTGCAGGAGAAGAGCAAGGCTTGTAAAAATCAGCCGTGGTGTGTGAGATGTGAGTGTGCAGACACTGCGAGTGAAGGTGCCTGCATGGAGGGCTGGCCGTGGTCTGAGCCTGGGGGCTGGGCTGGTGTCTCCTTTGGTGTCCCCCTGAAGTGCCCTTGAACAGTTTTCTCCTTATTCCCGTGACTCAGACTCGACTACACATACATCAAAAGTGGTATTTATAGCCACTCCATGCTGTGTGATGTTGAAGATGCTTTCCTGAGACACAGGATCAGCTCTAGGTCCCGCTGCAGGCTGAGGAGGATGTGGGTGACCATCACCTATTTCTTGAGGGAGATCTCTGGCACCTAAACTGTTGTGAACACAGAAATTACCCTTGTGCCGGGCTTGATGCTGGGTAGTTTCCCCTGATTCCCAGGCCTGCTGGGTTGGATCTCCCAGACCAGGATGGGACTGAGTTTGCTGACAGAGGGTGATAGTGAATGGGGTGACATCGGACTGTCAGCCAGTCACTGGTGGGGTTCCCCAGGGCTCCATTTCAGGGCCAGTTCTTTTTAATGTTTTCATAAATGACACACAGGACTAGAGGGTGTCTTAAGTAAATACGCAGATGACACCAAACTGGGAGGAGCTGTTGGCTCTGTTGAGGGTGGAGAAGCCTTACAGATAGACCAGGACAGATCAGAGAGCTGGGCAATCACCAATACCATGAAGTTTATCAAGAGTGAGTGACGGATTCGGCACCTGGGAAGGGGCAACCCTGGCTGCAAGTCCAGCCTGCAGGATCAGATGCTGGAGGCCAGCCGTGCTGAGAGGGATTTGGGGGTCTCAGTCATGAGAGCAAGTTGCCCATGAGCCAGCAGTGTGCCCTGGCAGCCAGGAGGGCCAACCACATCCTGGGGTGCATCCAGCACAGCATGGCCAGCGGGTCCAGGGAGGGGATTGTCCCGTTCCACACTGCTCTGGGGCCACCTCACCTCCAGTCCTGGGGGCAGGTTTGGGTGCCACAGTACACAAGGGACACAAAACCAGTGAAGATTGTCATAGGGAGGGCACCGAGGATGGGGAAGGGTCTGGAGGGGAAGTCTTATGAGGCTGAAGTCCCTGGGTTTGTTCAGCCTGGAGAAGAGGAGGCTGAGGGGAGACCTCATGGGGTCTGTGGCTTCCTGATGAGGGGAGTGAAGGGGCAGGTGCTGATCTCTTCCTCAGTCTGAGGCACCTGCAGCCCTTGCAGAGCACAGGACAGGGGCCTCAGGGTGGGATCCCAAGACACTAATGTGTAGCTGGGTTCTCTGTGTGGCACCTTTTGGGGGAGATGGGCAGGGGCCACCTCTGGCTCCTCTCTGGAAGCAAAGGTGGAAATGGCTGCCAGCCTTGTGCTGGAGCTGGGGATGCTTCCAGGGAGCAAGGAAAGGTATGTGGCCTGCCGCTGCCCTTTGGCACATGCAGCCTAGACTGGTTGGTGGCTCTGAGGTCTTGACATGACTACCCCTTATACTGTGCAAAGCCTGCAGACCAGCCTTTGGCCAATTGCTTCTCAGACCCCTCTCATCATTGCTTCCATTGTTGGGGCTTCCTGAGCAGACAGCACTGTGACCTGGAGGGAAATGCACGGTGTCTCAGAAGTTCAGCCATCTGATACAGAGAGAGATGCAGGATAGGGTGGATACTGAAACTGGAGCAACTAGCCAGCTGTGAGGACACACAGCTTTCTGCAAGCTCTGTTAATACCCAACCCTGAGTTGGCTTCAGTCAAAGTTCTTAGGCTGATAAGTTTAGTCCACTCACGCTGTGGACCTCCAGCCTTTCAGGTTGTCTGTCCTGCTGAAGCTTGTACACAGTGACGTTGTGGGAGCGGGGCTCTGCGGAAGGGGGTTCACCCATTTGCTGCTCAAGTCAGGTGCTTGTGTGCTGGGTGCTTCTTGTCCCTGTGGTGTCCTTCAGCGTTCCCGCAGTGCTGATTCCTGCGTAACTCCTTGCTGATTGGGACCTTAAGGGAAAATTGTATCACAAGGGCAGCTCTGGATGCCCTGGAGCATTGAATAAGGTGAAAAGGAAACATGAGGAGCTGCATTTTCAGTCATAAACTCCAAAATAAATATGCCTGAATTTTCCATTGAATCCATATAATCTTGCTCTACCTTGCTAGCACACGGTGTCCTACAGAACAAAGGTCTAGTAATAGCCTACAGGGCTAGTGTCCTCTCCGAGGAGACAGAAACAGTTATCAAAAGCTTCCATGATCCTGTGATTCCGTAGTCTTGTGGCCTCTAAAGAAACTCCAGTGTCTTCCCAAAATAGGATCTAGCCAAAATCAATGTGTAAGCAAGAAGGTGTGAGTGGTTAGATGCTCAGTGTGTGTGGGGAGAAAAAAACCTCAAACACACGCACTTACCCGGCCCTACATGATCCTGGTGGGTCGTGAGGAACTGGGGCTTTGTGAAGCAGACAAGGGGAGTTGGGCATGAAGTAGAGGGGGGGGGTGGTAGGATGATGCTGTGACAGATCCTGCAATACCCCGATCTTGCATTTCTAGGCAGTCTTTAGTCGCTCTGGTTTATTTACTGTGATGAAACTGCTTCCCCATGGCACTTCCAATGGGCTGTTGTAGGCTGGGAAGCAATTCCCAGAGTAATGGTGATGCAGGGAGGAGCGTAGGTCTATAGTGTCCCAGGAAGAGTGCACACCCAGCCATACCTGGTCCTGGATGGCTTCTTCCCCTCCTTCCTGCTGCTTGGAACTGTGGAAAGCAGAGGGGGCATTGACATCCTGTAAACTTGAAGATGTACAGACTTTTCTGTGCTGCCCTTCTGTGTGTTGGTAAACATGAACTCTGGAGGAAAATGGGTTACAAAGTGTGAGAGCAGCTGCAGAAAAAAATCTTGTAGTATGTGGGTCATCTCCTTGCTTAAGTTTTAATTCCCATTTCCATGACAGGTTTAGGAATACTTTCTGTCAAGCTGTTGTAGCTACTGTGATAGTGCAGGAGTCCTCCTTGGACTGAGGCACCGTGCCAGGTAGTGCTTGGAAGTGTGCAAGAGGCAGAAGGAAATGGCTAAAGCCCAGCCCCAGTTGGAGAATCATCTCCTCTGGGGAAGCAGCCAGGAGACACAAAGAGCCTGAACTTCCAGAGCTGAGATGCTGAAGCTGTGCTGCTGCCTGGCACTGATGGTCATTGAGCTGTGTTTGCTCAAGGTAGATCTAATAATGCCATTTTGTGATCCTTATGGTCTCATTTAAGTCATGTGGTTTCCCTGTGTGTTGACCAGTTTCATGGGGCAGGGTGGTACGTCCCTGCCTTGGGTCTGATCGGGGCGGTAGGAAGCCATGAAGGGTTGATCAGTGAAGCAGACACACAGCTGCCCACCTCCCTGCTGCTAAGCGTTCAGAAAAGGCCCAGTGAACAGAATTTACGTTTCTTTTGCAGTGTCCCTCTCTGCCAGTTTGTGGCTTGCAGGGTACTTACCTCGTACCTCGCTCTTGCCTGAACTAGCACAGCTGGATGGTTCTGATCTCATGTCTTTGCTTCTTTCGTTCCAGCGGATCGTTGTAAGGAAGTACAGCAGATCCGAGAGCAGCATCCAAACAAAATCCCGGTAAGTTAGCATTCTTATGTTCCAAATTAGACTTTCTTCTCATGACCCCTCAGTGCCGATGGATAGCCTGCATGAGCCAGCCACAGAGGCTGCAGAACTGCTCCTCAGAAACAACACAGGGTGTTCTCCATGAGCCTCCAGTGCCTTGTGCATGCCAGCTGCTCAGCAGTATACCCTGTTCTCAACAGTGCACAACGTGGTCTTTCTGTTAAGCTTCAAGGAGGTAAGGAACTGGTGTGATCATAAATCTACTTCCAATCTCATGCAGCAGGAGAAGACTCTGAAACAGCTTTTTTTAGTTTAGGTGTGTTTTTGTTGCAGTAGCTACCTGACTTTTCCTAGAAAACCTGGTAAGGATTTATCTGCATCTGCCCAAAGATAGATGTGAGAGATGATCTTTTGCTGTATTGAAAGCAGCAAAGGTCCGAGGCTTTGCTCAGAGTCCTAGCACTGAACAGGGATGTTAGAGTAATTCATACCACAGCCAGTCACGCCCATTCTGTGCTTTTCCAGCACCTCTTGTTCACATGTGTAGGTGAGACTCCAGGAATTGCTTCCAGATCTTCTACTGGAAGAAGATCTTCTACTTGCTCTTTGTCTGTGAGTGTGCTTTTGATATCCTAGCTGAGAAGAAGGAGAACTTACAGAAATAACATAATTTGGGGCTTGCTCAAGTTAGTATCTGCAGTGATGTGGCATGTATGCCTGGAAAATGAGACATGTTCATAGTTCAGTCCACTCTCAGTGTTGGATGAACATGAGCCCTGTCTTAAAATTGTGTACAGTCTCTCAGTGTTTACCCTTTGGAGCTTAATATCTCAAATTACTCTTAGCACATACACATCCATTCCTACCTCATTCTTCATTTGATTTTAGCACAGCATCTTCAAGCAAAAAGAATTCTTTCTCTTCCTTTGATCCACAGCTACTGTTGTGTCCGCGTGTTGTCAGCTCAGCGGGGCAGCACTTGCCCCTTGCAGCACACTGAACACCAGTGTGCCATATCATCATTAATTGACCACTGCTTTTAACATGGTTTTCATGGCATTCGTATGGCTCTGTGTTTCACCACAGTTGGAGCAGAGCCAGTTAGAATGCCTTAAAGCTCTGGGAATAAGGATAAGCTAGAAACAAGTTGTACATAAAACATACACGCTGAGTATGCCACGTCGTTGTACACAAATGTGTGTTGCTGGGAAATGAGCAGAAGAGACAGAGCTCTGCATCCACCTGCAGAATTTTACCCACATTACTGAAACAGATGGGAAAGCTTCTGTGTTGCGGCCAAACATCACACACCATGGGTGGGAGAAGGCTTCTGTGCCATCAGGACCTGGCCACTGGTGTGGTTGTCTGAGGAGCTGTGTGCGTGCAGGGACGTTCAGCCATGACAGAGACTGAGCCCTCCACCATCGGCTCAAGTGACCTCTTTGTTCAGAGCCTTGTTGTCCTTGGTAGTGTCCTGAGTGCCAGCATTGTGAGAGGATGAGGGGCTCAGTTAAACGCTCAGACACTTTGCTTTCCAGGTTGATTGACATGGCAGGGGAGGATTTAGCTGCAAGTTTTGCTGGAGCCGCAAAAGAATCGTGAGGAGAGAAGGGTGTGTGAGGGCTTTGGGGTGTCTGATGTCCAGCTGTGTTTGTGTCAGTCAGTGGTGTCTAAAGCCCTGGTCCTAATTAGACCCAGACCCTGAGTTTGATGCTGTCTTTTCTCTGTTCCATAGCAGGGTTCCTGCAAGTCACTCTTCAGTGCTGGGGCTCTGAGCAAAGCCTCGGACTGCAAAACAGAGTGCGGTGTGGGGGACAGCTGTGCTTCCGAGCCAGGCAGTGCACACAGGTTGACTGTAGGAAGCACTTGCTCTTCTGTGAAAGGCAGGAGCTGGTAATTAGAGACGTTTACTTCTGCTCCTGCTGGATGTGAAGAATGAGGCATAGGCCAGGTGTAGGGTCCTCTCTGTGTGGAAGTGTATATGCACAAACACTGCCACTGTGTGCAAACTGCTGTTAAGAACTCAAGGTCCCGCTGTTTATGTTTCCCAGAGCAGCATCCCTGATGTGGCTGTTGGGCGTGTCCAGTCTCTTGAGACTGTTCGTCTCCTTGAAGCCAAAATACTCATCTGTCCAAGACTCAAATTCTCTAGGATAATTCTGCTTGTCTTTATCCTTCTTCATCTGCCCTCCTGCCAGAAGGAGGATGGATGTTAGCAGGTTGGTAAGGGACATCCTGATGCATGATTTAGTCTGTTGAAGAAATCTATTCTTTCATCAGGTCCCTGCCTTGCAAAACGGGCCAAAGACTTGGTTTTCCATGGCCTCTGTGTCTGGCCTTTTGTCTGGCCTTTTGTCTGAGCTCTTGCTCAGTATGACAGGGAGACATGGCCAATGTGAGAATATGCTGGGGGACTCATTGGCAGCTTCATATGATGCTTGTCCAGCCCTCAGGCTTCTGGGTCCCCTTTGTGTGAGCCTTATCCAGGATGGGCTCTTCAGAGGGCACGTAGGTGTGGAGTTCTCACCAAGTTGCCTCGCAGTCCTCCCTCATAAGGGAGCTGCCTGTAACATAGCCTGGCCCATCCTGGTGGGCCTTGAGATGAGTCCTGCAGCCTGGGAAATTCAACAAACATTCCCATCTCACTGGTGATACCGCAGCATCCCAACCAGAGTGTCTGATTTGGCTTTGGTGTAGACAGGCTGCAGGAGTGACATCGCTGCTGCTGGTAGAGGCTGGTGTATCTGCAAAATGATTAAGGGTCAATGTTCCTGATCCTTTTGGCTCCACAGAGCCATCTTCTGGGGATTCCGATCTCTGCAGGCTGCTCCAGCCCTCCACTGTCCAAAGGCATTTGCAACCTTCCATATATTTTTGGAAACATACCTGGGTAATGGATTTATGGGAACTCCTTGCCTTCTAGTGAAAAATAATGTCCAGTCTCACTTGGAGAGGCCAATGAAGTGATTAGTATATGAGTGTTGTTCTGTGGAGAAAACAGCTAGGTACGAGAGAGCCATGAGAGTCAGAGTGTCACTGTAACGGGAACATACTGAGCTTTCTGAATAATATTATTACTTATTTTAACTGCCTACTGCCTTGTTTCTCTGAATAAATTGTTCCTTTCCAAGCTGGTTTAGACCAGCAAGTGTAGATGTCAGCAGACACTCCACAATGGAAGTTCATTCAGGAAAAACAGAAGAGCAATCATTTGTTAGCCGTTCAGAGTGAAGGTGTGGCAAGAGCTTTCCCAGGCGAGACCTCTGAGGGCAGGTTGGGCTGTAGCTAAATCAGTCCACTGATGCCTACTGTTCCTCAGCCAGCCAGAGCAATTGATGCTTTAGTTCACTTGGATGCTCTCCACTGTCTGGTTCAGGCAGACAGATGACTCTTCACTGAAGAGTCAGCAGCCAACCTGATGGTCACTGTTCATGTCCCTTTTTTGGTCTTTGTTTTCCTGTGAGGATGAAGCAAAGTGGGACCTTACCTCAGCCTTGTGCTAGTTTAATTTGTGTTTCACCTTGAGGCCAGTGCTTGGGCACTCTGAACTGTGGCTAACCCTACTGTTGACTTTCTCCCCAGGTTATCATTGAACGCTATAAAGGGGAGAAACAGCTGCCAGTGCTGGACAAGACCAAGTTCCTTGTCCCAGACCATGTCAACATGAGTGAATTGGTCAAAATAATCAGGTGAGTGGGGTGGCCCCAACAAGCGTGCTGTGAACCTGTCCTCACCCACAGACCCTCAGCACAGAGTTGTGGGCTGAGAAAAGAGGCAGAGGCAGCTGCTGAGGACGAGGAGGGGACATGCATGGTGACCACAGCATCCTTGTGTTGTGATACAGACTGCAGGGGGAAAGGGTGTGCAGTCAAGGGGGAACACGTTCTTAACATCTGGTGAAGGACTGTGACCTCTCTCATAGGGACACTCTGTGGACTGAAGAAGGGGACGCCAGTCACCTTCTTCTGTCCTTCAGCTCTGATGGAAGAGGCCCCTCCGCTTTGCCTTTCCAAGCAGTGCTTGGAGAAAGGGGTGTTGCTGATTCCCAAATTAGGAGCCCTTGGAGCCCAAAGCAGCATGGCTGGGTTCACAGACACCAAGTCCTCAGCATGTGGAAGGAGGTCCTGCACAACTGCAGGCCTGGCCCCAAGTGAACAAGGATACTGGGGGGAGGCAGAATTTAATATCTTGATGCCTACCACAGGGGCTTGATGCAGGCCTTCCTGCCCTTTCCCCACAGGCGTCGCTTGCAGCTGAATCCCACCCAGGCTTTCTTCCTGCTGGTGAACCAGCATAGCATGGTGAGTGTGTCTACTCCCATCTCGGAGATCTACGAGCAGGAGAAGGATGAGGATGGCTTCCTCTACATGGTCTATGCTTCCCAGGAGACCTTTGGCTTCTGAGGCCTGCCAAGAGGTGGCATGTGGAGACAAATGAACTATAGCATACAGGCTCCCTGTCTTGTAAGACAGCACAGCTAGAGGCTCACAGAAGGGGAGCTATGCTGACTCCCTTCCTCTCCCTCTCTCCTTCCTCCCTCTGCTTCCCATCACTGTCACCAGAGAGGCTCCCGGAGTGTGTAGGATTCACACAACCCTTCACTTTTGTGTCATTAAGTCCTACTCCCTCCACACACACCCCCATGTACCCACACATGTAGACGCCCACACACACATGGGGCCTCAGCTTCCTATGCCATCCCCTTTGTGTAACCCTCAACTGCTCTTGCTGTGCTCTTCACATTTGTAGCCTACTGACAATGCAGTTCAGCTGGTGATGGAGGGGACAGGACGCTGCTGCCTCCCCTTTCCGCACAGGGAGAGCTGCTTCTCCTCTGAGATACTAAGGGCAGGAGGACTGCTAAAGCAGCAAACAAATGTTCCCATTGCTCCTAAGTTTTAAATTATTTGAATTATGCCCAGATCAGATTCTTGGTGCTACTGAGTAGATGTAGGCATATCTATAGGACTGTGGATAATGTATATCCTTTACATTTTATTGGGTTGTGAGGGTTTGTTTTTTTTGGGGGGGATTGGAATGAATAGAGGGAGTAATCTTTCCTGTATCCTGTAGGTAAATAAGTCAGGCTTCATTGCACTTTAAAGCATACTAGATGTAAGAGTGGAATTTATTTTTATTTTATACAAGTTTGCCATACATAGTACTGCTCCTCTTTTCAGAGTTTGATGTAGATTGTCTGGGTTTTTTAAATAAAATTGATTTCCCTTCTGTCTCCCCATTGCATGCAATGTTACAGTCTCAGTGTGGCAGTTTGCTCAAGGAATGTACTGTTTTATATTTGCTATGTTCCCATTCCTGTTTCTCATGTATTATACCGAAGGAAATGTATATGCTAAAATCCCACCCAGTTGAATCTATACAAAGGTATAAATAAATATAAATATATATAAATATATAAAAAATAAAGTTCAGGTTGTGTCTTGTAGGAATGTGCTGTTTCCACCTTGTCTCTCTTAATGCCACAAGTACCAAGTAGCAATGATGTGTGTTCCCCAAGTTCACTGGTGCATTCTCTGCCTGCTCATGCTTTGGAGCTGGTCTACATTGCCCCAATTTGTGGTGGAGGTGGGCAAGATGGCTTCTGAGGTTGCAGCAGCCTCTGTATGAGGCAAGAACTGTCTATCTCAACCAGCAGTTTTTGGGCATGCTGCGATGCATCTGGGTGTGGCCAAAGCCTTTCCTGAAAGGTCACACCATGTCGTGGCCTACTGTTGCCTGGACCTGGGCATTTGCGTCAGCAGCACCATACACTAAACTTAGAACGATACAGAAAAGGTTAGCACGGCCGCTGTGCAGGGATGACACGCAAATTCGCAAAGCATTCTGTGTATTTGAATCCTGCAGTGGAATCTTAAAAACCACACTGAAGGCAAGGGGCAGTTTTACCCGGTAAAGAAAAGGGTTAGAGGTCCTGAGGCCAAAGAGATCCCAACCTGTCAAACTGCATAGGGGGAAGGGGGAGAGCTTGCTGGCTTGGAGCCATGTTGTGAACTGTGACTGCTTAATGGGCCACCAAAGAAAATCCAAAAGAACAGAATCAAGAGTGACCTTTGCGGGGCCGGAGTGGCAGAGGGCAGATGTGTTAGCTGCTGGTGGTTTTGGGTGATGACATGACGAGAAGAGGGCCCAAGGCCGAAGCTCTACCTTAGCTCATCACCCAGGGGGAAGTAGAGTCCCTTGCAGGCAGTCCTTCTGTCCCTGCTTCCAGCCAGTTGCACCTCTTCTTGCAGCAGGGTTTTCTTCCCTTCGTGCCACAGACAGCCCCCGCTGAGGGCAGTTACGATTTGAGCTTCCCTTTCCCTGCCAGCTCTTGGCATGCAGCTGCCCAGGAGAGTGTCCGCAAACCTCCTATGCAAGGCCCTCGCTTCTGACGCGGGCGTCTGGGGCTCCCCACAGAGAAGTTCGAAGTGCACTCCTCTGCGCCGTGCTCCTGTGTGGGCAGAGGGCTTTGGATATGGAGGAAGAGACTGAAGCATCCACGACACATGGCTGCCTGCGTGACGTCCATTTCTCATGCAGACACACTGGG
>VZTU01024203.1:9451-21160 GCA_013400835.1 Zapornia atra | reverse complement strand
CTTTTCCAAACCTGTGATTCTGTTATTGCCTGATCCTATATTCTTTGAAGTCTGTTTCTGTTGACAATGTCCCCAGATAGCCCTCATTTTACCTGTTCCACATATTCCGAATATGTCTCTAAGAATACCTGTAGTAGATGAAAACTCATAACAGTCCTGAAATATTCGGATACCAGCCTTCAACTATCCACACTAATGTTCCTTGCTTGCTACCAGGAACATTAACATAGGGAAAGGAACACGCAAGTAGGCTCTATGGCTTCTATACATCCCACGTCAGCTTGACTAACTCTGGGGAGGTGGTCCATGGCCTCCTCTCTACACCAAACTCTCTGTACAGAGCCAGGGGTTTGACGTGACTGAGCACTAAGGCACATGAATGACACAGGGAGACACAAACAAATGCATACCATACCTACACAAACGCACAGAGATGTCTTCACAAAGGTATCAAGCTGACTGATTCAGAAGTCCTTCATTTATACAGATACCTCAGGAAGAGGGCTATAACCTGGGATTTTTCCTGTCCCCCAGAGCTGTGCTAACTGAACTAAGTGTAGGAATAGGACAACCTAAGAAGAAAGGTTTTCCTCCCAGGAGTACTTATCTCACTTTACCTAATAACCAAGTTTAGCAAAGGGAAACTTACTGATAACAGCCAGGAGTATGAATTTTTCACATCCTGAATTTGCAAATTCATGATGGCAAACTTCTGTAGTGTAATCCTGAATCAGAAATCTTATGTGCCTCAGATCCTTTGCCCATGCTTCGAACTGGATGGATCCAAAACAATGCAACCACTTCTGCTGTGACAGCATGTTCACATGCCTGTGCAGGCTCATGTGTGCGTGTGTGTGTGCAGACATGTATCTATCCTGCCTGAAGCAATGTAGAATCTCTGGCTCTGGTATTTACTGTCCAGGAAGCAGATCTGATTCGTTCAGCAAGCTCTGTACTGGTTTGGACCTATCATCATAACAATTATCTGCATATGAAGGCCCCAAAAGCTAGGCATTAAAAAGCTCAGTCTTGGCTCTTAAGGTGCTTAAACCTCCTGGGGAATCAATACTAATCATTTATATCTACACTAACTGAAATGTGACAAGGGTCTTTGGAGAACCTTCTGGATGCTTTCTTATCTTTATTTTATTCCACTTTATTTTTTTAGGTATGACCAGAGGCTGATCTTAATATTAAAGCTGTCTCTCTTGAGGTCCCTTCCAACCCCTATGATTCTATGATTCTGTATATCCTATATAAACCTACAGTCTCATTAGAGCTTTCTGGGCAGTTATCTTAGTTATTTTGGTTAGGAGTCTCTTCTGAAATTCTGGAGGGGTTTTCTAGGCTGACTTCTCACTTTATCTTGGCAGAGAGGTTGGGCGGTATGTATAAGAATGGTGTTCTGTAATTTCCTCTGATACCATTTAGTGATAACAACTTTTTAGTTGATGCAACTGAACATTAATTCCTCTAACTGCCTACTAAAGTTATTATTTAGCCCTATTTTCCTGCCTGACTCATACACATGCTTAAAAAAAAGGAAAAAGAAAAAAAAAGAAAAGAAAGAAAGGCTTTTCAGTTTTCTTTAGCTGACCTTTGTATTAAAACTACTAAATTTTCTTATCGGTACTTTTTTCCATCATGACATGAAGATCTTACCAACTCAGTCTGCAGGAACATGTCAGTTTTATTGGTATGTTTGACAGAGACCAGGATGGTTTCCAACTGAAATCCATTTGTTTTCCCTCCAGTGAGCTTGCTTACCTCCCCAGGCTCCTGCTCTGCGTGGCTTCCTCCAAAGAGGTATTTCCCAGCCTACTTGGGGATGGATTACGTTTTCCCTTTCAAAATTGGCAGCAGTTTCCTATCTTTCCCATTTAACACTCGGGAGGAAGGTTTTTTTCTTTTTTCTTTTTTTTTTTTTTTTACCTTTGAGGCACTTTAGACAACCTGATGCTGTTGCAAGCTTGGGCAGCCAAAACTTAGAGGAAAACACCTCACATGGGCCTAAAAAATAATGTTTTGGATATGTGTCCCTTTTAAATATTTAAATATAGTTTGGCATTCTTGTGTGCATCCAAATGGTTATTTCAGACCCTAAAAAAGAGTTTGTGAATTCCTTTCTTGGATGGGATGTGGCAAGGCATTGATGTTTGCACAGGCTGCAGCGCATTGTGATCCAAGGGACTCCTCAACACTGCTGACAGACAAGGGCTCCCATTCTTTTTCTTCTCTACTGGGTTTTCTTGCTTATTTTCTAGTTTTCCTTGTTTGTTTGTTTGTACTTTATTATTATATTTTAATGCTGACAGGAAGAAAATAAGCAGGGAAGAATTGGACTGGTGCAAGTAATGTGTTTGAACTGTCTGCTGGGTAAGATTTATGGCCTGCTAAGGACAGCTTTTTGGAATGTTCTTCTCCTCACTCCTCTCTTGGCAGTTTTCTTGGCCTCCTTCGCGGCCTGAAGACACTTCACTTTCTCTATTTGGAAAGTGCTTTCCTCATTATCTGCTCTGTAAGGACGGAAGTGATGAAGTCACTTTGTCTCTATCCACTTCCCCCCAGACCAGCACTGCTGTCTATATCCCGCAGTGCAGATTCAGCAACAGGTCTGAACACTTCACTGCAGGATGTTTTTCTGCTGCAAGATATAGAGCAAAAGGCTATTTGGACATGCATATTTTGAAGAAGAAACTATAGCAAAAGTGCTGAGTGGAATAGCATTTCTGCAGTATTTGCCTTACTCTTCCCAGACACCATGTAAGTAAACACAGAACTCAGTGGTGTGTGAGAGAGCAGAAAAAGAAAACTCACTCTGGAAAAGAGAAAAACCATCAAAAAAGACTGTTGCTCATACAGTGGGTTCTAGATTGTTCATCAAGATGGGCTACTGCCTGCACAAGAGTAGTGAATTTGTGTCTGGCTTGAAATGGAGAGGTTCTGTAGACACAAAAGAAAAACTTAGAGGGCACCCCCAGGGAATTTTAGCTGTGAGAAAGCAGGGCAATAATCTCATAGGAATGAAAACTGAGGAGCTCAGGAGCCATACAGCTTCTGGCCACAGCTCATGACCCCTGTGGTTGTCAGGTTTCTTTCTTTGGAAGATTGGCCTAAGAGAAAAAAATCCAAGTCCAAGAGAGAAATTTCATCAAGCTCTACTGAAATCACTCAGCAGCGTGCCACTGACTTCCCCAATATCAGCCCTTTGCACATGGAGCTGGTTTGTTTTGTTTTGTTTTTTCCTGCTTGCTATGGGCAGATTGAAAAAGTAGCCTGAACCAGTTTATGTCTGTTTCTGAATTTAGTCAGTCTTTTGACTCCAACTTAGGAGAGGAAGATCAAGGGAAGAGAAGTTGTTTTTTTTAAAAAAATGTTGTCTTTCAGGCCACATCCCTCCTATCGTTTTCCCAATTTCACACATTCATTACAAGGGTAAATATACTGCATACGGAAAACAAACCAACCCCTCTGAGTGAGAACATGTAGCAATTTCATTCAGGAACACTCCTTTTAAGGCACAGAGTCTATAAAAACCACACCAAGAGAAGTCTGTACTCTGCGGTCATTTGTTAGTAAAGCTGACAGGAAATCAAAACTGAAAGGATTCTTCTGTAACTGCCAACTTGCTGTAATGGAAGCCAGGGGAAATATATTTATCTGTTTACTTGACTGAGAAGAAAGAAACCAAAACATATTTTCCTCCAATAGCAGAGTGGAATTAGAGTGTTACTAGTCACTTGTGTGCTAGACTTCCCTCCAGGCCTTTCCTAATGTTTTGTCTTACATTCAAAACAAATAAAATATCAGCTCTTAGGAAAATAAAATATTGCATAGTGTAGAAACTGCAGAGATCTTTTAGTACCTTACATTTCACCTTTACAGCCTTAAGGATTTTGTCTAGTGCTTCACATTATTGAGAACTATGCTTTTGCAGATTATATTTTCACGATGAAGATTGCATGCCTGTAATCTGGCACAAAATTGCAGCTGCAGTTGATGACAGCCTATTTAGAGGAATGACTCACTGGGTCTGGTTTTCCCTCCAAAATTAATTTTTATTCCATTGAAATAAATAACACGTACTAGAATGGTTCGGATTACAGGAGATTCTGTCACCTTACTTAGGATCTATTCCAAAAGATACTAGGTCAGTTGAATCATATAGGATGGAGGCTAATATCAATGTGATACTAAATGTGATCTCTATAGATATGAACTCTGTAACAAACAGATGATGTGAAGAACAAAAATAAGCTGAAATATTTCAAGGTCAGACTAAGCAGTGGCTTTTGTCTTTGCTCCATTGCCCTGATGATACAGAGTTGCCATTAATTTCTTCAATTGCTGTATTTACAGCAGTTTTGCACTGCCGTGTAGCAGTCAAACCCAGCTGATAAATCTTGTCAAAGATATTTTATTTGATTAATTCTGTAGGGGCAGATGCAGTGCAGTCTGTCAAACCATGAAAACAATAAAAAATAAAAATTAAGATTTAGTTCCTAGAGACTTTTAGCTGCATGAAGCTGTTGTAGCTGCAAGACAGCATGAATTAAAGCAGATATTTGAATCTTAACTGCTTTGGGGGGTGTTTCATCAGTTTACAGTGGACAAGAGAGCTGAACCAGGTAATTAATGCATCACGTTTTGTCCAATTTAAAAGTTCTAAAGTAGAAACCTTCATACTTGTTGCAAGAGGAGAACCTCTACGTACTATCATCATGCTGTATGTTTTTATGCTTTTCAATTTCTCTTATAATGAACTTAAGTCCCATTGGCAAGCGCTTTCCTTTGAAGACACAAATAATCCAGTGAAACTCATAAACCATTGTGACTTTGCTTGAATGTGGGTAAGGATTCTGATTTGGGACAGGACTTGTTTATCCAGTACCTAAGCCAGGAACACCATAAACAGAAAAAAGACTTCAAAAACTGACATTTAAAATGTTAATGGCTGCATTTCATTCCTCTTCTCTTTTTAAAATAAAAGTTTAAAATGACTTTCAAAGGCTCAATAACTGCAACTATATGGGACATGACACATTTACTTTTGCTTTAACCACAGTTTGTGTAACTCCTGTGAAAATAGATGTGGTATCATGGATTAATCTTCAGAGTCTTATTAGATGCTTTATTGTGTGTCTTTGTATAGTTGAAAGGTAATACAGGGTACATTTTAATATGGCTGCATTTTAATGGATTTCAGTTCAATTACTTCAGAGTCTATGGGGAGCACCTATAAGTGGTCTGTGCTCTGAAGCTGAATTTAGACTGTATATCTCTTCAGCATTGCTATTACTTGTCTAGACACATCTCTCAGAATTAAGAATTAAAAATGACAGATTGTATACCAGGCCTGGCATTTATTTGATAGAATATAAAGATATATTTATAACATGAGGATAACTGTATCTGATACATGCCTCATCGAAGATCAGAATGAAGCCCCAAACGTTCACAAGTGGTGAGGTCAAAACCCCTTTATTATTACATTATAGAATAAAAGTACATGTGCATATGTGTAAAAGCCCCAGATACAGGCTTTCCATTATTCTTTTCTCTATAAATTAAACACTGGTCTGTCCTCAGAAGGAATCCTAAAGATTAAAAAAGACTTGAAAAGTACACTTGAAAAGTGTACTACAAATACCTAAGTCACATGAATTATTTGATATAGCCAATTGAATTATATTCAAGTAACTATGCTAAGTCATTTAGCAAAGCTTGATTCCACAGCTCTACAAACAAGGCAAAATCTGGGAGATTAGCATGGAAGATTTCTGAATTAAAAACAAATGTTGATAACGAGTGAAGATTCACATGGAAGAACCTGATGATATGCTCCTAAAAATAAATAAATGAAGTAAAAAACTTTTGCAATCAAGGTATGCATCAATTCTTTATTATCTTTTTTTTTTTTAAAATGACAATACAGATGATAAAACTAGAATATATTGGACTTCTATTCACTTATTGTTTCTGCCTTTGGCTTGTCAAGAGTCACTTTATCTTTGACTGCCTATGGAGACTCTGAGTACTCTCAGTGGCCCTAATATATCCCTGCCTGCCTCCAGGGCTCCCCCACTCCTACTCACCACACAGAGCCCCATTCCAGACCCTGGGGCCATCAGTCACTGCCCCAGTGAGGACACAGGATGCGTCTCAACCTACTCTGGCCCATCCCAGGGACAGTCAGTACCTAACCCCAAGGAGGTGTCCAGGCCTGGGTACCATCCCTGGCCTGCTGCCCTGGGAACCACCCGCCTTTCCAGTGCCATAATAGCATTGATACTTTGTCTTGAAATAGTTATATTTTGTTTGGTTTTTTTCCAACTTAGTGGAAGAAATACAAAATCAGGAAGAAAGCTTCTGATACTCCTTCCTGTTATGGTCAAGACGTTGTGCCTGTGAAAAGGAGTGTCAGCCAGAATTGGTTGGTTTGATATGAAATATCCTTCACATCTTTCCCCCATTCAGTAATTTAACTCTTAAAATTCACTTATTTTTCTACTAAAAATCATTAGATTCTAACAGACTTTGTTTCAAAAAGGAAATTACTCTAATTAGAAAATGTTGGGGAAAAAATGTTTATAACTTCCTAAATAGAAAGTTAAATTTTAGCAATGGTACTCTCTTAAAATATACCTTGCATGTTAATTCAACCATAATTTCATCTAATTCTAATAAAAATACTTTCTTCCTGAGTTTTAGCTTTAAGCTCAATAACACAACATTATTGCAACTTTATTATGCTTAATGCTTCAAAATGCTCTACAAAATGTTGCTTCCTCCTGAATACTCACATGACCATAGAAAAGTAATTAGCTGATGTTGCATTTATTTTATAAATGAAAAAAAATAGGTGAAGCTATACTTTTAAGATTTGTGAGGTTTTAGTAATTTCTATCTAGTTACAGCAATGATTTTGAATAGAACATGAAAGACGTGAGAAAATTGGTATACTTTTCAAAGGAGGCAGATGAGAACCTAAAGATCCTGGATCCTTTACATGTGTAAAAACACAAGAAATTTTGTCTTTGTGCTTGTTTTTCTGTATTTCCTGAAGAATATTTTACAAATTTGGGATTTGTTAACTATTTGTGGGGTTTTTTTACATTTAACTGTATTGACTTGTATATAGTAGATGCCGATATCAATATATGAAGAAAAAGAAAAACAGAAACCTACCTTTCCTCCAGCTCAGAGATCATCTGGCACGAAGATAAAAAATTTAAGCATCTTTCAGAGAAAAGGAATTGTACTATCACTGTTTGGTTTTTAACTTATTTTTTCTTTGAATGTGACTACAACTCGACCTATTCAATAATAATATTAAAAATTATTATAAGATTTCAGGATCCTGCAGGATTTTAATTTCATATCCAGCTATTTTTACACAAGATTTTTCAGAATAATTTCCGTATTATTGAATTAACAAAACACAACAGTTGCTGTATCCACCCAAAGATGGAATATACACATTTTCTACATCAGCTATGTACAGAAGTTTGGTACATGAAGTAAATTATCCAACTGAAAGTGTAAGGGAAATTCTAAAGAGGTAGAATGTAACTAACACTGAATGTTGGCAAAGATGCTACTCAGTTTAACACAAGCTGTTCCTCTCTAATATCATAGCGATAGTTTCATATAAATGACATTTCGTGAGTAATAAAATGAAAAATACATCATTAAAATTAGAGACAGATTGCTAAATAGATTAGACTGCAAGTATCTTGGTTTTTTCTTTCTTCTTCCACATGCATATTTCATCTTACTGAAAAATTAAATGCCAATGTTGTTCAGATTGCCAGATCTTAAAATGAGTTTTAAAATTCATTCAGTTCAACCATGTAACAGTTCTTTGAGGAGAGGAAATTCAGCACTGACTTTTTTATTATCCTAGAACAAACCATCCCAAACTCTGTTCTGCAAGCTCTTAGATATATTACATGCCAGGCACATGTAGGGCCCTGTACATCCATACAGTAATTCCCAAACAATGAAAGGGCCTCCCTTTAGATGATCTTTCAAAACCAAAACCTTTAAGGCTCAGGTTAGAGCATTAAAGACTGCTATTGAAAGGTTTGGTCTCAAGGTACATAAATGACTAATACAACCCTTTTCTAACCTCAGAAAAGTAACCAGTCAAAGTGTGTTACCTTAGGTTTGAGAGGCAAGGTTTTGGTAGCAGGAAGCTACAAGGGTATCTTCTGCGAGAAGCTGACAGAAGCTTCCACCATGTTCAAAAGAGCCTATACCAGCTGGTGCTAAGACAGACCTGCTGCTGGCCAAGGCTAAGCCCATCAGTGATGGTGGTAGCACCTCTGGAATAATAGAATTAAGGAGACGAAAAAAAACCTGGCTAATATCAAGAGCAACTGCAGCCAGAGGGAGGAGTGAGACCGTGAGAGGAATAATGCTGTACATACCAAGGTCAGAACAAAAGGAGGAAGAAGAAGCACTCCAGGTACCAGAGCAGAGAATCCCCCCAGCAGCCTGTGGAGAGACCATGGTGAGGCAGGCTGTACCCCTGAAGCCTATGGAGGTTGACTTTGGAGCGGATATCCATCTGTAGCCCATGAAGGACCCCAACCTGGACCAGCTGGATGCACCTAAAGGAGGCTGTGAACTCATGGGAAGCACAAGCTGGAGCAGGGTCCTGGCAGGACTTGTGGCTGCATAGAGAGAGGAGCCCATACTGGAACAGGTTTGCTAGCAGGATTTGTGACCTTGGGGGGAAACCACACTGGAGCATTCTGGTTCTGAAGTTCTTCACCCCTTGGAAGTGATCTAATCTGGAGCAGTTCATGAAGAACTCAAGGCCAGCAGAAGGACTTATTTTGGAGAATTTCATGGAGGAAGGTCACTCATGAGTTGGACCCCAGGCTGGATAGGGGCAGAGTGTGAGGAGTCCACCTAATGAGGATGAAGGGGCAACAGAGACAACATGTGACAAACTGACCCCAATCCCAATTCCCCATCCCTTTGTGCCACTGTAGGGAGGAGGCAGAGAAATGGGGAATTCAATGCCTGATCATGGCAGGTATTGAATGCCATGATCATGGAAAGTACTGAATGCTAAGGAAGGACTAAGGGCTCTTGGCTTCAGCTAAAGCAAAGAAGTATGAAGGATGAGGCTTTCTGTAAAATAATCTTCTGATTAAGCATAAGCCATTTTCTCCTCTTCTGAAATGCATGTGTGCACATTAACATCTGTAAATGTCAGACAAGTGATCTGGTGTATTGAGCAGTCTCAGTTAAAATCTAATGCATGTCTGTCTTAGCAAAGATACAGATGCTTTCTAAGGTCCTATAAAAATGTGCATTTTAGTGATGAATGGGAGAGTTTATAGTTCCAATTACCCTTGTCTCCTTTGAAGCAGGAAAACTGGCAACTCCTTATCTAGACTTTAGCAGGTTGAGATAAACCTTGATAGCAAAAAGTATCTGGATTGTCAGAGCTTTTAGCTATAGTAAACTACTTAAACTAAAAGCAGCTGTTAGTCAAAAAAGAACAATACCTATTCATTTATAAGATGTTCTGTAGTGGCTGGGATATCATTTAATAAGGTTTTTTTTCAGGTGTGACTATTGTAAAAAATCTCAGTTACACATATAGACACATGCACAAAGAAGAGCACATAGTGATATAAAACACAGTGTTTGAAGAAATCTTGTTTGGCTAACACACAGTAGTCATTTGGAACAAATGATCCATGGAGATCACTGTGTTCAGAAAATTGTAGTTTAGTTCCAACAGTATAGCAATGAGCTTACACTTATTGTTATGAAAATGTTATTGTCTCTACAGATCTATTATTCCCATGTGATGTCTGGAACAGTAAAATTATCCTCACTGAGAAACACTTATTCTGTCTGATTGTTTTTTATTCTTGAGTGTATTCAAATTACGTGGACAGTGTGGACTTCTATCATGTCTTCTGAAACATTACCAATGTATTTCATTGTATTACATAAGAAAATGTTTCTGACTCCCATTGGGTTTTATACTGTGCTTCTGCCAAGCTTCTATAAAGTTTTCTGGTGTAAATTTAAGTCTGTGTTTCAGTTAATATAGCAAAAAGGGGAAGACAGTTATTCATTTTGTAGCGTGTCTTCAGTGTGCTCACTTTGTTTATAGAACACTGCTCAACAGTTTAAAAATCTGTGTGGACCTGTTTAGTCAAGAATGAAGCCTCCTGTACTCATTAAATATTTCCTCCAAGATCTCTGAAAATGTCTGTATCATACACACTGTCTCTCTAGTTTCCCATAACAGTATCCTGGAAATATTAATAACTGAATCTAGAAAACCAAAGCTTTGGCTGACAAATAGTGGTGGGAGTCCACTTGATTTCCAAGGGATAAAAATTTATGGTAGTTAAAAGCCTCCCTACTGACTGTGAGAGTATCAGTTCTGCTATGGTTTCTGCACAAGATCAAGTTCTGTGCTCAAATTTTAATCAACTTTGCTTGTATTATAGCATGTTATCCCTTGGCAATCAGTTTGGTCGCTCAGGAAACTCAGCCTCTGTGCAGGCTGAACTTCTGATAGCCTACCCTGATACCTGACTTTGCAATGACAAGGCAATGTCGGTACTCTTTCTGGAATTTTGTGCCCCTCCACTGTTGGCTACAAGATGGGAGTAGGGAATGGGAAAGATTAGGCTGTCAAAGGAGAGCTTTAGGAACGGTTGGGTTATTGCATGGTAATCGCCCCACAATTTGCACACACCCGCCAAATGGTCACAATAACTACACAGCAGTGAAGAAGCACAACTTACTTTCTCATTCATCTCTGAGAAGGCATCAATACCCAGATGGAGTTTGAATCAATGCATTAAATTCTGAAACTGAATCCTAATGAAACAGTTTATTCTGAGAGAGAGAGAGCAATTTGCAGCATGGGAAGCTGAGGTTTATCCTTATCCTTTTCCTCATATTTTAGCACAAAATCAGACTTGCATAGTTGGTTTCCAGACAGATTTTTGTATTTGCATATGCATATTCTTTTTCTTGCCATGACTTATGCTGGGACCTGGCAGGTTGATCCAAAGTTGTGAAGTTCCCTTCCAGACAAGGGCCTTAAGTCTCTCATGTGAACCAGAGACTTGAGTTCCTTCTTTCAGGATTTCCTGATTAAATGCAGTGGTTTAACCTTGGCTGGATACCAGGTGTCCACCAAGCTGCTCTATCACCCCCCTACTCAGCAGGACAGGGAGGGGACAAAATCAAGAAGGCAAAATAAAACCAAATCCAACTCATGGCTCAAGATGAAGGCAGTTTAATACAGTGAAAGCAAAAGGCCATGTGTGGAAGCAAAGCAAAAGCAAAAGATTATTCTCTGCTTCCCATCAGCCACTTTCCATGCAGCAGGGCTTTGGTATGTGTAGCAGTTACTCCAGAAGACAAATGTTGTAGATATGGCCCTGATATGTGCCAGCACTGCTCAGGAACAGCCAAACCCCAGTGTGTTATCAACACCTTGCTGGCTACCAATGCCCAACACAGCACTGAGAGGCTGCTGTAGGGAACGTTAACTCCATCCCAGCCAGAGCAAATATATTAACACCCTTATATGGTGACGTCTAGTCTGTTCAGTTTAGGCACTGGTTCATTCCTGGGGGTAGCGAGGCCCTACAGAGGGATCTGGACAGGCTGGAGAGCTGGGCTGTAGCCAATGGCATGAGGTTCAACAAGAGCAAA
>VZTU01024202.1:241146-252494 GCA_013400835.1 Zapornia atra | reverse complement strand
ATGTATTTCATTCCCTCATCAAAGTTAGCTGTAATATCATTCTAGAAGAGAAGCTAGAAGATGGATCTAATCAGGGCTATGAGACAAGGCCCTCTGTCTCTTCTTATATATAAATTGCCATACTGAGAAGGTTTGTAAAGTCCCAGGACTATCAGGAAAGTTTTTAACTAACTTTTGATTCATGAAAATTATTTCTCACTACTGATAAAGCCTGTGCTGTATAAGCTATATACTTTCACTATAATTTTCTATGCTTTCTTATTTCTGGTCTCATTTATCATATTGATGGTACTTTGCAGGAGTAATGAGTTATTTTTGCAGATGGTAAACCTGAATGGCTAAATAAGTGAAAAAGAAAATAAATTTGAACAAATAGCATTGTCTCTGACACTACTTCTTAATCCTTTAAGAGCTTTCCTCTACAGGAACCCAGGGAATTCTACATATTTTAAGACACAGTAGAACTGTGTCAAACTAAGCAATTACTTCCAGATTTTTTTTTTTACACCCTGCAGCTTATCTTCTGATTCATAACTCTTTTTGTTATAAGACGAGTTACATGTTAGGTTACATTCATAATGTACTGTCCTTAACAGCATCATCACAGGGTGACCTTTTATCTAGGGTTAAGGGAGACATTTTTCACCCCAGACTTCCTGGGAGATGCTCTTTGTGTTTGTGTGTTATAAATTGTACTGCTCAAGAAAATTTTATTTCAGGACTGCNAATGAAGATAGGTGCAGAATCGTTGCTTTGTCTGGGTTCATGTAGGAGTATGCAATTTTCTAGCAGCAAAAAATACCTTCCTCTCAAAGTTCTCATCTGCAAACTCACTAAAACATTCTTTTCCACTCAGTTTCAGTGTCACCAAAATATACCAAAAATCACTTTTTAAAGTTAGTATGCTTTTCTACTCCAATGGGCAAGTAAAACAATAGTTTCTCAGTGATATATGTTGAATTACTTTGGAGTAGAAGCTAATGGGGTGAGGAAGAAGTGGTAGCTAGATTGGGTTCCTCATGTGCCACTGAGCAGCTTAGTATGTTCCTGTTGTGGATCTTTCACCTTTGTAAACCCAGAGGGGACAATGGGAATGTACTGGAGTTTTACATGAGAGCTTGCTCTATGGGGCCTTTTTTAATAATGAGGAGTCAGGGGGTGAGGAGGGGCAAACCCAGTTTGGGGTGAGTTTTCAGAGCTGGTGTCTGGGATGAAAATATTTTTCTTGTCTTTTTGTAAATTTGTAACACTTGATCTAAAGTTATTGAAAGACATGAAGTGTGGAATCTCTCAATGGTGTTTTTACAGCCATCTCGCAGAGTGGACCGACATGGCAAATTGTGAAAGGAAATAATGTTGCTCATATCCTGCATAAAGCTTTAAAAATAGACCTGTGGTTCTAAGGCCTGCTCCATGTCTTCCTGAAGATAAATATTTTTCTGTTCAGGTAAATTTTATGTCTGAACAGCCAATATACTGAAGGGTGGATTCTAATTGAAGCTCCACTACTGCAAATCCAGACTAACTCTGGAGTCACTGAATTTCTTTCCCTGTCTGTGAGATGGCTATTATCTTTATCTGACTTTTAAATCAGATGTTTATGTTGTCATGGTCCTTCTGAAGCAGAATTTAATTGCTGCTTTCTTTTACTCTGTAGTCCCCAGTATTAAATTGGTTAGGATAATCTTAACTTGCAGTCTTAAATTGTCTGACAGTTTAATTTCTCTCTATAACTTATCTGTAAGAGTGGGGTTTTGAGTGGGATGGGGATTTAGGTGTGTTTCTTGTTTATAAAAAGATTTTTACTTTCTGTACAGTATATAGTTACTATTCCCTAGTCTCATGTGATGCATTCTACTCTGACTTGTGGATGTGACCGATCTGGGCCACTTCAATAAGGATAAAGAAGAAATAAAACATTTTAAAAATCCTAATAGTTCAGACACTTTTATTTACTGATTTACTGCATCGTCCCTTTCCTTTTCTCCCTCCACTTCTATCACTTAGAGCACTTCTCCAGTGTGTATATGCTTTATGGTTTGTTTATCTCTTCGCTGACTTAGTGATAAACTCTTGTTTAATCTGGAATTTTTGACTATCCAAGCAGGATGTGTCTGTCTTGATGCCATTGTCTTCTTTACTGGTGATTTTTAAGAAAAGTTTTGGGAGATTTATTGGAATTAATTTGTTTTGATATGTTCACTGTGGTTGCCTGTATTACATCTGTATAGTTGCATGATTTCTTTTTCTAGAATATAAGCAGACTTGCTTCTGTCAATCATTTTCCTTTTATAGTCTGTTTCTCTAGATGGAGTAGAAGCTGTAGATAGATGGGTGGAGGGAAAAGTAAGAAATAGTAATTGTTGTGCTCATTAAATCCATACCCTTTTCATAAATGAGACTCATGGTGAAATTTAGTTCTTCTGATGCTGGAAGTAAGACCCTCCTTTGAACTGCTGGTGGCATAGCTCAGCATTACCTCCTGGAAAAAGTTTTTGCTTTTGCAATGTATGGCAGCAGAGTATAGATGAGAGTGGTTGTTTTCATTGGCAGCTGTATTTATATATTAGATTTACCTATAACAATTCAATTTTTTTAATAGTTATTTTGACTCTTTGCTGTGTCTGTATAATGGATCAAAATTGCTTTGTTAAATCTCTTTATGGGAGATAATTAAATTAATTGGGAAACGCTATACTAAAATAATTCTCCTAACTAAAAATAGTCAGGTTGTATCACAGCTTCCTCCTGCACCCTGAAGCCTCTTATCACTGTCTGCCTGCCTTCTATGCTGAAGCCTTTGAGCACCTCCTAGGAAGCTGCCATCATCTTTCAGACACGGTGAGAGTCACTGTGAATGAAATCCAAATCCTTTGATGAATGAGATCAGTCATCATGTTTGGCTCTCATGTCAGGAAATTTGATTTGGTGTGGTGTGAATAGTTAGCCGTCTTGCTTTTCATCGAATGCTTTCTTGGGGAAAAAGGAAAATCAACTGACTTTCCTGCAATCGTTCATTTAGAGCCCTGCCAATTTGAAAGCATGTTGCTACACATTCCTCCTTGCTATAATAACTCCTAAAAGTGGTGTTTCTAACAGGTTACAGATAAGGATGACAGCAGTGCTAAATGTGACATAATTTGAATCCTGAAAACTTCAGATTAAATTTTACATGATTATTTAAATAGTGACATGATGGTTCTGAGGTAGCTGGTAGGAAACAGTTGAAGAACTGTGTAACAGCTTAAAAATGAGACAAACCCTGCACTTCCAAACCAACCTTCAAAAAACCCAAACTCCAATTCACTAATTATTCTAAGTACAACACAGATGATTGAGAACTATTGATTCTCACTATTTAGTCAATCATTTGAATAAAATAGGAAAATATGCTATTGTACTTTTTTAGGCTTGTTTTTTCAACAGCACTTAATTAGGAATATTATGTCATTTCCTTTATCACTTATAATGATTTTTTGATTCTTGAAACTTACTGTATGGTGGGATTTTTATTTGTTCACATACAGTGTTACTTTATTACCAATATGCTTTGATAGCCATTTTAGCACTTGAGCTTCTGAGGGCTCCACTGTGCTAATCACCTACTCTTTGTTAATTGAGTTTTTTTTTTCTTTGCTTTATTGGATTTGTTTATCACAAAAAATTGGTCCTGGGTGGTTTGTTTTTAATTAACATTTAAAATGCAAATTTTTAGACTTTTACATTGTTGTTATCAAAAGAGACCTTATAACAATGTGATAAATTAGATGGAAGAGAGACTTGAAGATGACTGTAAACAAGGAACAACTCTTAAATCAGGATTTTGACAGTTGTGGACATTTCTTTAATCTTAAAAAAAAAACAAACAACAGCCACTGTGGGTGGTGGTACTTTCATCTAGAGCTATACAGAATATGTGGCAATATAGTAAAGGCATATTTGGGCTAGCTTATGCACCAGAAGCCGTTTGTCAGAAGTGATACGGGGAAATCAGAATAAACACTTTGTGGTGCTCCACAATGGAGTGGCTGTAGTAACTCCAGTAGCCAGTCGAAGTTGAAAGTTATATTGAGTATCTATGCAGCTTTGCAGCATTGATGTGACCAGTTTGCTGATGGGAAAGCTAATTACCTGGGCACTGCATTGATGGAGACCAAAGGTATGGTATACATAATCGATCAGTGCCTACCTTCAGATGCCTGGAGAAAGAAACCTGATTTCTTCCCTGTGGATGCATGATGTCTTGAAAACTCTGAACCCAAAAGAGAAAGGGGGTCTCAAAGAGGGCATTTTAAATCTCATGTCACCTTTGAAAAATACTGTGCAATAGAATCATATGGATTTGTGTTTGCAAGCAAATGCCATCAATAAGTATAAAGCATATTAATCTGTATTTAGAAGTAGAGAGTGTGTGTATACACATACACACATCTAAAGATTGGTTTGCTCTCCAATATATCTTCACAGTTGCTTGACATAATTTTCCTAGAATTGATTATTCTCATCTGATTAGCTTTCACCTTTTATATCACATGTTGTAAATTAGGCAAGAAGGCATGTTTCAGTGAAATGAGAAGAAATCATTACAAATTGCCACTGAGATTCTGATCTACGATACGTTAAAAACTCAAGTCTGATATACCTGACCAAATATTTGTGTGTGTGTGTGTGTATGTACATGTAGTGCTTTATGCTGAATTCTGTATTTATGGAATAATTAAGGTATTTTTCCAGGAGACTTAGACTATTCAAGGATGGCAGGTCAGATTATTACCTCTAAAACATTAAAGTAGTTAGGGTCTTTCATATTTTCCACCTAACTGCTGTTAATCCTAGACAACTGGACAGTTTCTGACCTGTTTCTTTTGTGAACTCAGAAGTTAAATGTATGCTAGTGTAAAAAAACCCCAACCAAACAAAAAAGAACCCCCCCTCCCCACAAACCCACAACAAAAACAAATGCAGAAAAAACAAAACAGCAATTGGTGGTCCTCAACTCATAGAAGCTACAGAACACTCTGATAGGTTTTTGTAGGAAGTCTGCTGCATGCCTCTCCAGTTGCACAGTCATCTGTCTTTGGAGTCCATATCAGCATGCTGTGAATCCTGTCATGGAGGATTAGGAAAAAGCCCTTCCAGGAGGGATTACATGCATTCCTGAGCCACTGTGCAGAGGAGTTAATTAGGGATAGGGGGAGGAAGGAGGGAATGAGACTAAGACTGTATTAGCCATCTAATTTGGAAGAAAACTGTTGTATCAAATCACATTTATTGCAATCATTGCACCCTTGATGAACCTTCTGTAAAAGCTGAGTATTCATCAGACTGCATAAATTAAAGAAAGAAAATAATCACATGAGGTCATCTAATCTGTCCCCTGAGGCCAGTCCCCTGCAGTACAGTTTCTAATGCTTGTCCAATCTACTTCTAAACACCTCATATGATGAGGCTTGCTTCTCCATGGGTAGCTAACAGTAGAATAATGTAGGAGTGACTGGGGAAAAACAAAGGTACTGTAGCATGCTTTTAACAGTGGCTTTGAGTGTTATGAGCTTGCTTGGTGTAGACCCAAACAAACTGAGCAAACTGCTGTGTTCCAAGCTATGGCATAGAGCCTTCCTTGAGCCCAGCCACCTCCTTGCTGTGCAGTTGCATGTACTTGCGGTCTCCAGTAAGCTCTCACTCTGGAAGCTCCTCTGTGATGCTCAGGCTAAATGGTCTCTGTTAATTTGGTTTCATTACTCCTTGCTACACTACCTTTTATTGAAGTAAATAATTCTTCTGCCTTCCTGATGTTTATACTCATCAGATATTTGTAGATCCTAATCATGTTCACCTCCCCTCCTCCCCCCACCTTAATCTTCAGTAAACAAAGTTATTTGTATTGGAGTCTCTTAATATTTCCCTATAAATCACTCTCTCTACTCTCTTAATCTTTTCTGTAGCTCATACCAGATCTCCTTCCAGTTTATCAGTATTCTTCCATTAATGAGGCACTGATGCTAACACTGGTGTAACTACAGCTCCCCTGCACCCTGAGACATAAAAAGTTAGTGGTGACCACCATTCAGGAGGAGTGCAAATTAATCGTAATGACTAACCTGATTTTAAAAGCTCACATTATTTGTAGTCTATACATGCAGATCTCTGCTATTTCCTCATAGTTTATTTGCTACTCAAACATATTTCCTTTAATAATGTATACTTGGCTTCTGAATCAGAAATGCAACAACCCCTATGGGTACAAAAGAAAATAGCAATGAGTTTACATAGGAAACTTTCTCTGACCATTTCTGCCAGTAGAATTCAGTAGCATTCAGTATAATTAATAAATGTAAAATCTAAGAGTAAATTGAATCCCAGGGTGAATATTAGAGAGTGGCAGAAAAATTTGGGTTGAGAGAGACATTAAAGACCATCTAGTTCCAACCCCACTGACAGAGGCAGGGATACCATCCACTAGACCAGGTTCCCCAAAGCCCCATCCAACCTGGCCTTGAATGTTTCTGGGGATGGGATATCCACAGCTGCTCTGGGCAACCTATTTCAGTGCCTCACCAGCCTCACAGTGAAGAAATTCTTCCTAATGTCTAATCTAATCTCCCCTTCTTGAGTTTTCAAGAGAAATTATTCCTACATAGTCAAAGCTTTCCCCTCTTGTATCTAAATATGTAAATGACTCACATTGGTCTTAAAATGGCACAGTCATCAAAGGATGTTCAGCCATTTGACACACACACAAAAGCAAAATAATATCTGTCTTTTCCAGAGTGAAGAATTGAGATGCAGGTATGCGAAGTGACTTTTCCAGAGCCAGGGCTGCAATGTGTGGCTAAACTGAGAATGCAGTTCCCTTGGTTCTCAGAGGCGTTTATATCAAAGCATGCTGTTTCTCAGTTGGCAGTGTGCTGTTATTAGTGGGGAAGTGGTATGTTTCAAAACATGCTTCAGGTTCTCAAAGCATTGAAAATTTGATTTCAGCTTAGTACAAAGGAAATCTTGCTCTTGCTTCATGACTTCTAAAGGCCAAATATTCTGTCAGCTTCTTGAAACATACAGATAAATTTTGCGTGTGTAGGAGTGTTTTCATGGCTATAATTTTCACTCTTAGCTTTACTGTTAGAGTTAAGGCAATCTTAACATTTTGGCTTGCTTGACAAAGCAGGCTCACCAGTCTGAGAAGATTGAGAAGCACTGCTTTTATCCTTTCTGCCTTTTTGTATTCTAAATAATTTAAATGTATTCGTTTGAATGCTACATTGCCCCGTAGGAGATATGTATTTTGTAGTTGGAGTGCTGACTTGCTCTGCTGTGTTATGTGAGATCTATGCGATTTGTCCTGCAGCTGTAGTAGGTATAGCATCAAGATAATGCTGCACAGAAATGGTGGGTTCTTGACCCAGGGCTTCCAAGTTGAAATATCTTCCTTCCCTTACTACTGCAGCTAAAAGAGAGAGGCTGTGAAATGCACAAGGATTATTTTATTTTTTTGTTAGATATGAAGTAAATGGCTAAATAACGAAGGACACAGGGGACTTGTTCAGTTTTTAACCATAACATTTTAAATGAAAGTATTTGTATCACTTAATTCTTACTCTCAAGCCAAACCACAGTTACACTTATGCAGAAGTTGAGGAGGACCCAGAGCTTTCATTCTGCCTGCGTGATTGTCAGTTCTTTGTGGCTGGAAATAATTTTGTCACTGGCAGGTCTGGGCTCATAATGCTATGGCAGAGTTTGGTGTGATTCTCAGCAGCTTTTGGGAGGGTGTTACGCATCAAGCTTAAGAAGTAATGTGGGTAGAGGATGGCAGCCAAGGTGTCTAGAGAATCTTTAGACTCTGAAGATTTAGTGGTAACCTAGAAAAGGCTCAAAGGACAATAGATTAGTCACAAGCTTTCTTGTAAATCATCCAGTCTCCTGGCTCACTCAACCAAATCTTTTTTTCACAACATGTACTTTTACTGCTTCATCTCCTGACACCATGAACCAGTCAAAGTAAGGTCCCGTGTTGCATTTTTGGCTTTCTTTTTCTGTGCCATCTGTTATTTTGGTGTATTGTTGAAAGGTTGGTGTTGCTATTGCACATGTGAGAGTAAAACAGATAGACAGGGCATACTGTGTCAATACAAGATGCCAAAACATGGGCTGTATTTCAAATTAATTTTCAGTAGGTTGAAGCTAGTGGGTTTTTTACGAGGCTTCTGGATTTGAGCAGTGTCAAAATTGCACCTAACGACTGCCTTGCTGGGCAGAGCTGGCTTCTGAGAGTCATTTACATATTGGAGCATTCTTTTCCTTTATCCCTTTTCCTTCCATCCTCTACTCAGTCCTTCAATTCTTATGAGGCTTAGCTTGTCTATCTCATGTTCTCATTTAGTGCCTTTAACTGGTTAGTTCTTGTTTAACCTTTGTCTTGTTGTGGTTTTTTGTTTGTTGTTGGTTTGTTCTTTTTACGTGTCTAGTAACAGGATTTTGAGGTTCCTCAGGTCCACAGATGTTGGATGCCCAGAACATCGGTAATTTGGGACAATCAGTCTCATACAGTATAATCTTCTGTACTATGTATAGTTGGGCTTTCTGCATAATTCATGTGAGTTTGGATTCTTTCAATCAGGGTTTGTTTTTGTTTCTGTTTCTTCCTATCCCAGCAGATCTGGATTCTGTTTCTTCTCCTATTACCCTTTTTCCCACTGATTTGTAAAGTCTGGCTTATGGCTTGCTTAGCTTTCGTTCTCATTCATATTTCTGTTTGCCTACTGAAAGAATTAGTGATTGCACACCAGATATGTGAGATTATATTATAAGCACACTTTTTTAACTATTATATAAAAATGAGTACTTGTGCACAAAGCATTACATAGAGGTAGGCATGTGGTGAGAATGTGCTGCTTTTTTGATGCAGAAGGATACCTGTCTAGAATATGCAATGCAATTTTCATCTACCTGAATACCCAGGGAATGCTGGAATAGAATCTATTTTGTTAATAGACTGGAGTTTAAAGTATATGTCTTCGTACCCCAAAGGATGCTGAGTAAAGATAATCTGTTGCCTGTTCATGCTCCTGTGAGACTATCAGAGCAGAGGACTGATTTATTAGATGTATAATTTTTGAAGAGAAGCTGAGCAGTGTCTTGGACAGACTTATTTTTTCCTGTTTCATTTTGCAGTCATGGATGGGCACTGTATTGGATATCATAGTGCAAATAGTCATCCTTATGATACATACATTCATGGAAACACAAAGGTTGGAAAGGATCTCCCTGCTCAAATGCTGGTCAGCTAAAGCAGGTTGCTCAGGATCACGTCCAGTCAGGTTTTGAGTAACTCCAAGGATGAAATGTTCAGAACCTCTTTACACAGCCTTTTCCAGTGTTTAAAAAAAAACTTTTACTGTAAGATTGACTAATGACTGAATGGAACTCACTGTATTTCAGTTTGTGCCTGCTCTATCTTGTTTTTTCACTGCCTATTGCACTGTTTGACTCAGTCATCTCTGCTCGCTTCTGTCATGTCTTTATATAAACAGGTAAGATCTCCCCAAGTCTCCTCTTCTCTCAGCTGAACAGTCCCATCTCTCAGCCTTTCCCTGTATGATTAGAGCTTCTGTCCTGTAATCATCTTTGTGGTGTTTTGCTGGACTTAGTCGATGTCTTCCCTACCCTCGAAGTCAGCACAGAACACAGCACTCCAAATACGTCTCACCAGTGTGAAGCACAGGGGAGTAACCATCTACCCTGACCTGTAGGCTGATGGCTGTCTTTGCTGCAAGAGCAGATTGTAGAATTATGGTCAAATTGTCTGTCAACTGGACAACTTAAGGGTCCAGTTCTGTAAAGCTGCTTTCTAGCAGCTGCTTTCTATGCACAAGACCATTGTGGTTCATATAGGGTTCCCTGCAATCTTCCCTAGGTGCAAGGCTTTCCATCTCCCATTGTTGAAGTTGATACAATTGTCATTGACAATTTCTTCAGCCTGTCAAGGTTGCTCTGAATGGCAGCATAATGTTGTGTTAACCACTCCTCTCAGTATCATCTGCAAATTTACTGAGGTTACATCCTTTCCTGTCACCCAGGTTACTAATGAAGATGTTAGTACTGGTGCCAGTATCAGTCTCTGGGATTACATCACTAGAGACTGGTCTCCAGCTGGTATTTATACACTGATCACAACCCTTGGAGCCAAATTTTAGTCTACCTCACTGTCAATTTATCTAGTACTTCAGTTTGTCTATGAGGATGTTATGAGACACAGTGTCAGAAGCCTTGCAGATTTCAAGAAACAAAATCCACAGCTCTTCCTGCAGCCACTGAGCTGCTCTTCTTGATGTAGAAGGCTTCCAGTGTAATTCAGCATAATTTCAATACTTTATTGTCCAGTCAATTTTTGATACTTTATTTTGACATTTTTTGTGAACATGGGTATTTTAAAGACTATTAAATAAATAACCTTGGTAACAGCAGGAATATGTGTCTCACAACTGGAAGACTAACTGTCTAGGCTTCAAAACTCTGGGTTTTTTTTTTATTTAACAGATGGCTCGGGTTACCATCTGTATATAAAAATAGTAAGTCTTATAGATACAGCAAAACTTAAACAGTGTTTTCTTTGTCCACTGAACAGAACACCAAATAACTACAGAGTATTTTTTTTTTCCTTTTTGCCAGTTTTTAGGATTTTTTTTTTTGTTAAAATATAGGAACTGCAAGAAAGAATGGTATGTATTTAACATTCATTGTGAATTGTAGATATTGGCTGTCTCTCTATTATTGCTAATCATAGCTGCATGGTTAATTTCCCCATAAGTCACAATGAATTTTTATGCTGGAGCATGTCATTGTCCTAAGTGAATTTAAGGCTGCTGTCTCTTGCCACCAGGACATGTTTCAAGAGACATCTGTTTGTCGTCAGAGTCTGGACAGTAGGAAAAAGACCCAAGGAGATGGTTCTATTCTCTCCTGTGGGTGCTGTATATAAGGTAGGATTTTTCAAAACCTTCTCCCAGTTGTTAACACTGGTGCAACTTCACCAGTGGCTGCAGAGGTTGTAGGCATACTAGCAGTTTACAGACATTGCCTCCTGAGATTTATTTACTTTAGGGCTAGGTCGCTACATGGTTTAAATGCCACTGGCCTGATTTTCAGTGCTGTTGCAGCCCACAGTCAGCTGTACAAGTATGAAATGGTGTTCAAAACTGTCAAGGTGTAGTGTAGACAAAGTCATACTGTCTCAAGCAGAGTGGGACCATAATGCAAAAAGTTTAGGTTTTCATTGTTTTATACATATATTTCTATTGTGTTCAGGCTCCTTCCATGATAACTCTGAGCATGCTTTGTTAGTGTATTGA
>VZTU01024202.1:216051-241096 GCA_013400835.1 Zapornia atra | reverse complement strand
TAAACAGTAGTAGTCTAAGTGGAAACATTTCAGATTTGGAAAAATTACTTTTTGGTATCATTCCAGTCGCTTATGCTTGTGTCGTTATGATTAAAAAGTAAACCTGAATGAGCAAAGATTCCTAGCTTGTTCTGAGTGTTCAACACTTGTCACAAGCAACTTGCAGTCACAATACTACAAATAACTTTGAGCTGTTAACATTTCTGGAAATAATAGGCTGTACAATATGCTTATGATGCTTTACTAACAGAAGTGTGTCAATGAGTTTTAAGCCGACCTTCTTATCTCTGGTTTAAATTCTCACCTGATGAGGCTGCATTTAGGATGTGAGAATGAGTTACTTCTCCCTGGCATGTTAAGTACACAAGGCCTCCTATGACACATCATGCTAATACAGGTGAGCACCACAGTGTGGTGGCTGTGCTAAAACTCGGGAAACTACATCTGTCTGAATGCCCCCCCCCAAATTTCTCTCATGTCCAAGTTGTGATGTAATATGGGTGTTGTGTTCAAACATTATCGTGGGTTTATGATCTCTACACAGGGTTTTTGTAGACAGGAAACAGCATCTTGGTGGGACCCATTCGGGTGAGAGGATTTTCACATGGAAGGTTATGATGAGAGAACGTAGTCATCTTACATCAAAACTGCTAAAGCATGTCTGGTTTATAAAGATCAAGGGACAGTATACAGCTAGGAGAAATCAGTTCATTATGGAGATCTGCAGGGAGATTATTGCCACAGTCATATTCGTAATAGTCAATGACTCAGTAGGTTTGTACTCTCTGTTGTCATTGAGTGTAGATATGGTATGGTATGGTTACCTGCGTACATATGAGGGATGCCCTTACAGGAGAAGGGTGTTAGATAAACTAACCTTGTGAGGTAGAGTTTTGCTTGTCATTGTGAGGTTAAGAGTGACAATTAATGCCTCTCACAGGAAGCTTTTCCTGTGCTTTCCTATGCTGGGAATGTGTTTCCTAAATGGAATTAATATTTCTTTTAACCTGTAGAGGCTGTCTTGAAGTATTAGTTCTTGCTTATTTGTTCTTTCCCCCACTCTTTCTTTCTTTTATCTATCCCCCGCACCACCATATTATTTATCCTTTTGAAGGATCCATGTCCATTTATTCTGCCTTGCAGGAAAAAAGAATGAATGCATAAATTATGTTACTCTACATATAGGCTGTGTAAAGAATTGACAAATGGCTTTTCAAATGACTGCACTGGAATTTGATTGGGAGGAAAAAAAAAATCTGTAAACTAAAAATGTAATTAGCCAAAGGTGTAAAGTCTAAATTCAAACCTGAGCTCAGATGTTTAATGTACACATGGGGAGGTTTTTTCCTCTGTATGTGTGTTTGCAGGATTGAAACCTTAAACATAGTAAAATAAATGTGCCCAGTGCATCTAAGACAAATATGATGGCAATGATTTTATCCACCTACAGGAAAGCTTTGAGCCAATATGCTTTGATAATCGTATTGCTGTTTTCAGTAGTGCAAAGTTGTTAGAGTAAGTCTATGTAAGAAGATTCATAAAACATGCAAAGCGATCTTTGAACGAGTCAAAAAGAGTATTTTTGCTTTTCCTCCCATGTATCGTGAAAGTTCATGTAGAAGTAGTCTTTCAGGGTTTTTTGAAAAGGAGAGAGATGTTTGGTCAGGTGGTGAAAGAGGGAAGAGACTCATGGCTTTTCACTCAATAGAAAAGTCTCTCTGCTGGCCGCAGATTACTGAAATTATATTCATTGCATTTTTCGCCTGAATTAGGGTAAAGCCTGGCAAGGAATAGGAAAATACTTGTTTGAAAAGAGAACAGTGTCAAATAATCTTTGTACACCTCTTTAACTCTGAGGCTGAACACATGCTCTAGATAACGGGTGGCCAGTAAACATTACAGAATCATGCAATAGTAGAGGTTGGAAAAGACCTTTAAGATCAAGTCTGACCATTAACCTGGTGCTGTCAAGTCCATCACTAAATGATGTCCTGAAACACCACATCTACATGTCCTCTAAATACCTACATGGATTGTGACTCCACTGCTTTCTGGACAGCCTGTTCCAGTGATTGACAACGTTTTGGTGAAGAAATTTTTCCTAATATCCAATCTAAATCTCCCCTGGTGCAACTTGAAGCTGTTTCCTCTTGCGCTATTGCTTGCTACTTGAGAGAAGAGACCAACATCCACCTGGCTACAAACCCTTTTCAGGGAGCTGTAGAGAACAATAAGGTCACCCCTCAGCCTCCTTTTCAAGCTAAATCACCCTGGTTCTCTCAGCAGCTCCGCACAGGACTTGCTCTCTAGACCTTTCACCAGCTTCATCGCCTTTCTTTGGACATGTTCCAGCATCTCAATACCTTTCTTGTAACAAGGAGCCAAAAACTGAACACAGTACTTGAGGTATGGCCTCACTGGTGCTGAGTACAGAGGGATGATTGCTTCCTTAGTCCTGGTGGCCACACTATTTCTAATACAAGCCAGGACATGGCTACCTGGACATACTACTGACTCTCCTGAGTGTTTAAGTAATGTGAAAGAATCTGTAGTGTGGATTAGGGCCCCTTAAACTGGCCACCAGGAAAAGCAGTGAAGCATACACAAGGAGAATAAGTCTGAGGGATGTGTACTGATATTTAAAGGAGAGAGTAAGAAATTACCCTAATCTAAGAAACATTCAGACCTTCACTGTAAAGTGAGCAAAACATGAAGAATGAAGACAGTCTTTGCAGGTCACCTCTGGGAGAAAGGAAAAAACCCCAAAACCACAACAGCACAATGTAGACAAGGAGTGAGCACTCTGTTTCAAAGCCTAGTGATATATTCTGAAGAGCCGACTGTCATTTTAAGCACCCTTGTGCCAAGCTTGTTTGGGGACCTGCTATTTTGTCTTAATCCCAGCATTTTAATTCTTTTTCATAAGCAGTATCTAGGATGTGAACTTTGAACATGTTTTGCCTGATTACTGCAGGACAGGTGTACAGATAGGGTTGAATAAATGCCATGAAAATGTTGTAGTCACAAAATGGCTATAGATGTCCTAATTCCAGACACTCAGCATTATATATTAGACAGCAGCTCTGCTCAAACAGTAAAAGAACGCGTCACTATATATCCCCGTCAGATTAAAAAACTAATTTGAAAAGATTAATGTATTCCATTCCTGTTAGCCTGAATCAGATACCGCTGTGCCTACAGCAGCACTGCCTCCTGATTATTGAATTTTTATGGCCTTGTAATTAATTGCAGATTCCCTGTTTTGTTCTATTTCTTTTTCTCTGACATTTTAATTTCAACAAAAAGCAGCGGTCTCCATGCAGCCTCTCTCAGGAGATCCTAATGGCCTATAAAACAAAATGACTTATAGATATGGCACCCACTTCAGTTGGCTAGCGATTGTTCGAAACCTTGCTGATCACGCGGAATTTAATTTTTTCCCTTCCTCTACTGTACTTATTTCTTGTCTATTAAATTGCAGCTCCAGTGTCCTGACTAACAAATGGATGTAACAAAGTGCCACCCTTCTGTAATACATTACTGTTGCCACATGCAAATTTTTTATTAAAAAATTGGAGTTCATTTTATCTAATTATAAATGAATAAATGACTTGCACATGAATAGAATATTGTCCTTGACTCTGCATGTGAGAATTTCATGTTCTGGTAAATCATTTGGATTTATTATAAATTTAGAGAATCAGATGTGTATTAGATTGATTTGGTGTTTCCTCCCTCCTTTCTCTTTCTTCCCCCCAAAATACCGGAATGTCCAAAAATTATTTATTTCTGTGCTGTGAAAAGGCATGTTAGCATGACTCACCATCTCCCAGTGAAACTCCCAGAGTTACTGAAGGTTAGTAGCAGTGAATTATTATTATTTATACTACAGTAGTGCCTTGAGATCAGAACCCCATTTTTCTGGGCACTGTACCAACACATAATAAAAGATCATCTTTGTCTAAAAGTTTATAATCAAATGAAAGCATCCTCAATGGGAGCTCTGGGAGGGATGGTGGTGGGGGTGGGTAGGGAGGAAAGGGCAGTGGGGCTTTGCAGTGCCAGCGCGTAAGAGGATGGTTGGCAATATTGGGGTTGTGCTTGGTACACCCTGGCCTGGGAGTGGAGGGACTGAATAGGGAGTAAGGAATGGCAAGAACCCAGGGTTGCCATAAAGCATCCTGCAGTGGTGTGTCATCTCTGCTGTCCAGTTGTGTCAGTAGATCTTCATCTTCCACCCACTGGGCTAACTGAGCTCTTGTTTCATTAGTACATTCTTTTAGTGTGCTCCCAGGAGCTCCTGGGCAATGTTCCCTCTCTGCAGTGAAATACTTGTCAGTGAAGGGGTGTGAGGTGGCTGTTGCAGTAGGACGACTGTCTGAGAGATGCTGCTGAAGAGCTACTTGTGTTAACTGGCTTCAAAACAGCTAGCTGAAGCATTTGTAATCTAACTGCAGCACAGCAGTGCTAAGTTTGGCATTGGATGTGAAACCTGCTTGCAAACCAGAGGAAATTAGTCCCTGCGCTGCTAAAACAAGTTTGTTCTTAGGTTAGTTTAATTCTAGCTTTCCACATACATATCTGTTTTGTAACGGTGTCCAGAGGTCACAACGCTGTAGTGGCCTCAGTTGAGTGCTCAGCTGCATGTGCTCTATTCCAGAGAAAGGACTTGTGTCTCCATGCTGAGTGTGTGGCTTTCTTTCCAGGCTTGGGAAGTAGAGGGAAAGGCATGTGTGGGTGACTGAAGTAGAGCGACAAGAACTCACTGATCCAATTCAGCATGTATTATCTTTTATGAACATGCTTATCTAAATGGTAACACTTGGGAGATAGTTGATACTGACTGTACACTCCTAATGTTCCCATACTGGAAGTCCCTAGATGATAGAATAATAAAAATGATGATTGTGCTGGATTGGAGTCTTGCTTGCTGTTGCTTTCAGCTTTTTAACTGAACCACTGGCAGTAGTCTTTTCATAGCTACTGCAAAACTACAGAGAAATTTCTTGTCAAACCTGGCAATTGTTTATTTGTAAGAGGAGATATATACAATTTCCACCATCTGTTCTCTCTTGTGGGCATATATAAAATGAAGCAGACAAAAAAAAAACCCAAAACAAAAAATGCCAAACCACCAAAAAACCCAAACCAACCAACACCCTTTCCTGCATTTGAAAAAGAATAATTAAGACAAAGGAGCCTTTTTTAACATTGGTATGACCTTTGCACTTCTACTGCACTCACTTTTCATGAGGAATCTGAGCAAAAGCTATCCTCTGTGTTCATCTTACTAAAAAGGACTTCCCCTTCCTTCAATCTCTGATCCTAACCATATCTGTCTGCATTAGCGTACTTTACCTGGGGTGTCCCATCTGTTTTGCTTGGATATTGCAGTGGTGGCAGGAGCCTTGGCTGTCCCATTCTACTGATTCCTAGTTGGAGTGTTGGACAATGTGCTATAGTCTTGACGTGCACTGGAAAGAAATGTTCAAGAGGCTGCCTGATCTGTCTCAGCAAGCAGCCAGTGAAGCAGTCCTGTTTTGAATTTTATTGCTTGACCTAGGTTACTACCTAGCCCAAAGAAGAGCTTGCTACTTCAGGGAAGGAGGGAGAAGGCAGCCATTTCCATGGTATGCTTGAATGAGCTAGGAAACTCTAGATAAGTCGTTTGTACCAACTGGAATAGCCTTAGTGTCTGCTGGCAGTTACCTGTCCTCTTTCAGCATGAAGGGCATAGCACTCATAAGCAGAAGTTAGGCAGCTTTTTTTTAAACTGAGATTTTTAAGAATTAAAATCTGCTCTGGTGTTATCTATGAAGCTGATCTTCCTATGTGACCTATTTTGTCTTTTTCTTATGCCTGCTTAATTGCAGGAGGTTTTAGTGCTTGAATATTCCCAGCACGACTTGATTAGCGTAGTATGGCCTCACAGTGGTCTAGAGGAGGAATCATCTCACTTTACCAATCTCTAAAAAGACATGTACTGTAGCTCCTATCCGTATTGTGTAAATCATACTTCATGTTTCTTTTGCTCTTGTATAGTTTCCTATGGCCATTCAAATGAGACAGGACATAGCTAGTGGCTATGTTTGCATAGGACTGTATGCATCTGCCTGCTTGAATTGTTTGTGTAGCTGGTTCTGGCACAGCTGGGTTATAGTCCAAGAAGAAAAATGTTACCCTGTGACACAGGTCATTACTTAAGCTGCATCAGATGCATTATTTTTATTTTTTCTAATTTTCTATTGCAAAAGAAACATCTAAAATACTAGCTATGAATTTGTTGATGTTCTTTTTCTGCATTGAAGAAAGGAGGTCTCTCAGAAGACAGTGTGCCAGACCTGGATACCAAGCTCAATTCAGTAGTTTAAATGAGGTACTACTGTATTTATGTACTGCCTTCCAAGCAGAGGTATAGAAGTATGGTTATTATGTTTGCTTCTGGCTGTTTAGACTTTAAAAATGTTTTATCTTCTGTTGTCACTTTATCAAGCTTTGGTTCTGCTGTTTGGCACTAGGAATGTGCATAGAGGAAAAAAAGATTATGGCATCTGCAGAAAAAGAAAGATCCAGGAGTAGGCTGGTGGATTGGGAACTCCCTGACTGCGGCTGTATGCGATGTTGCCAGAAGGCTTTAAGCAGGTATGTGCTGCAAAACTGAGCAGATGAAAAATGTTTCTGGATCTATAAAGCTTTCATCCCACAGTGCACTTAAACATCAGTTATTTATTTGTGCAGTTTGCAGCAGAAGTTTTAGTGTACCGTACTGTATTTAACCAGACCAGAACTGGTATCTAAAGGATTGTATCACATGGAAGAAAGTATAACCAGCAGTTATATTTGTGACTGGAGAAACAGCAAACCTAGACTCTGTGCTTGATTCCTTCAAAATTGGATCTGTTGAAAAAGGGATTTTCCAGACTATCAAATGCAATTTTGAGTTCTTTTCTCTGATTATTTACTTTGTGCAGAAGTTCATTCCATATGTATGTATAGTAGAAATAGCAAGAAATAGAAGAATCTTGGTTAGGAAGTGCTTTGGTGTTTGTCACCCAGAATGGTTTATCCTTTTTATTTTTAAAAACTTTAAAAGAGAAAAGTAATTTAAAACCTATCATTTTCATGTGGGATTTTGTGTATTATTTCAGGTTCAAATAGCTTCGCAAATCTTTGCGTATGAAAGCAAGAAATCCCAGTGCTGTTTCTGCATTAAAGGTAATGGTGCAATTAAGTTCAGGTGTGACAAATCAAAGGCTAAAAAGTGCTAGGAGAGAGGGAGAGCAGTTTGGGGAGAACAAAGCTCCATTTCCTTAGCTGTTTATATCTGGACCAAAATGTCTCCTTTAACACTGGTGGCTTTGGAGTAGGTTTTCTGATGACGTACACACTTTGGTTTTGTTAGTCTCTTACATGATGTGTTAAATGCCTTTTTTATGAAAACCTGAGAGATGTGGAAGCCTTTGGAAGATGTTTCAGTATGAACTTGAGCAGTGTGTGTATTTCATCCATGAGAGGAAACCAGAAAAGAGAAGCAGGAGTAGCTCTCAGAAATGTTTGGATATGGATTCTCAGCTGGTATTAAAGCTATAACCCTGCCTGAGTAATTAAAACTGTGGATCAGCTCTGGGCTTGAAACAGAAAATGTAGTGGCTGATGCATTAGACAAGGCTGTGAAGGAAGGAACAGGGTGGAGGTTACAAAGAGGACAGAGTAATCTGACCTTCTGCTATGAGATTTATTATTTTAAGGAAAAACTGAAGTTGACATAAAAAAAGACCAACAAAGACAAAACTGAAATAACTGAAGGATGCAAATTTTAGTAATTTGACTGAACTTGTGATTACTGGTAGCAAGCAAGCATGTTACAGAGGTTCTTTCTGAGCAGGAGTTAATTATAGTGCAGATGAACTCTGGAGTTAGGAATGGTATTTCAATTTGCATGTTTTTACAGATTCTTAAAGCTTGACCAAGTACTTCTTTCCTCAGAGCAAATTATGCTATTGCTGTGATCTGTGTAAAGCTAGGATAATAACTTTCAACTCATGGCTGTTACCTTAGTGTAAGCAGAAGTAAAATTGGGCTCTCCTTGCAAGGGCAGCTCTTAGTTTTCAGCTAATGTGACCCACTTTTGCATCATGTTTTGTGCATATAGGTTTAAACTGGTTTTAGAATATGGTGGGGCTTAATGAACTTGAAAAAGGCTGAATTTCCTTAATTTGAGTGTGTTACCATAACACCATATAGAAGCTTTCATCTGAGTGGTTTTTATTTCTGTGTAAACTCTGGATGGTGTTACTTTTCCTAGTGTAAAGTGTATGCAACTAAATTTCAAAAGATAAATGAGCCTTCGCGCTCCAATATAATTTCTCTGCAATCCTATGTCTTATTCATACATTCAGAAAATAGACAAAATGGTGATGTTTTGGCTTGCAGAGCCTTCAGAGTGTATAAATAACGTGTGTTATTGTATATAAATTATACTGGATTGCAGATACTCATCCGTCTTTTGAAATTTGTCTGCATAGTTTAGCGTTTCCATCCACAAATGCTTGAAACCAGTCTGGCACCTGCAGGAAGTGATACGTCTCTGTGACAGGAAAAAAACCCCAACCAGCACTAAGGGAAATGTCGCTCAGAGTTGACTATAACACTCTGCTTTTCACCACACCCACAAATACAAATTTGTCTAATCAAAAGGACAGAATTGTTGGTCCTCTAGTTATTGAGACATATACCTGTCTTCCCAGGTTTTCAGGTCCAGAGCTGTTGACTTGTACCAACACCTTAGCCGCTAAAGCTGCATAAATTAGACCCTGTACAGCCAGTTAAACAAAAGTGTGCTTTCTTGGTATTATGTTCTTCTTTTGCCAATTCTCATTAAATATTTTTGTTTGCATCATCAGTTCCTGCAGACTAACTGAAGTCCTTAGGCCAGGTTGACTCTAGCAGATGCATGAGCTTAAAATTATCTGTGTATCTGAAATAAAACATATTAATATACTTCTTTTAGAAATAAAGCCAAGAAGACTGAAGGGCTGCAGAATGGGTGGAGAAAGCAAACAGGGGTTGAACTTTGGGACAGTGTGTTTCACAAGGGATTAGAGAAATGGTAGGACCAAACCTGGAAATAAGCTTTTGTGAAGAGTAAGAAGCTTTGAGATAAAGGAACTGCAGGGATGTTGGAGCAGTCTATTGCTTGGTAAAGGCAGAATATTACATGCTTTTTTCTTCTCTTTTTCTCATCTCTCTGCCATACCTACCCACCCTTCATCTGTCAAAATGCCTGCAGGCAGAATATGCCAAACTCCTTCATACTCCCTGGTTAGCTGCTGGTGTGCAAGCAAATCCTTTGGCAGATTCTTCCACTTGCGTGTTGTTTGGGTGGGTTTGACTCATCCTCTTGTTAGAAGACAAGGTTGAAGGTGAGGGCCTTTTGGGCATCCTATGAGGTACTGCCTTTAGACAGTTAACTGCTCTTAAAAATTGGTCTATGGCAATCGTGTAGCATATAAATTATGTGGGAGAAAATTTGGGGTCTTTGCTTTCAAGTCTTAGCATTTTCCAAACCATCACAAATACTGCTTCTCAATTCATTTTATTTTCACCCTCATGTTCCAACAATACCAATTATCCAACCCCCCTGCCCAAGGTAGAATGATGAAATTGCTCAGGAAACATATCTCCTCAAGTAAACCCTATGGACTATGTATGTTCTACCTTGTTTTTAAATACTATAAATGCAGATGTGAGAGTTTTATTGATTCTTACTCCCTTCCCAGTACACTGCTCTATTAATAACAAATGCAACAATATGTTATAAATACTCAGAACACCAATGTGTTAGCATAAAAAGAGCAATAAATTCCCATCTTTCGCATAAAAGTGAAAATCCGTAATAGTGTGCTCTGCAATTTGCCCACACTAAGAGCAATCAAGAACCATCCATAATGTCAGGGTGCTGTTGTGAGTAGCCAGAACATACAGGATAATTTCATTTTGCTTTCAGAGGAGCTGATCTTTGAAAAGGTCCCTAACGAGATTTTGCTTGACTCAAAGTAACCTGAAAAAACATGCTACAGTTTAGCACTGCACTTTGCATGTTATGGTGGGGTTCAGAGTACAAACCAGTAGTTATGACAATGTTAATAGTTCATCTATGTTCATCTTATGGTAAGATCTAGAATTTATCCTATAGCTACATAATGAAATGTCTGTTTAAAAAGAAAAGCAGGTAAGTGGAGTTGCACCGAACGTAAAACTTACCTTATAAGAACGAAATGTTCAGTTTAATACTGTAATTTCTATGAGTGTCTGGTTTGGAACAGTAGAAAGAGGGGACAGTGAAATACACTGTAATATAATGATACAATGAAAACCAGGTTTGGAGGTTTTCCGTTTGTTTGTTTGGCCCATTGTGTCATTTGTGTTTCCCAGTCCAAAATACTGAGCTATCCAAACCTTCCCCTGAGTTCAGTTCTGAGACCTTTTGTATGCTTGGGCGTTAGATTCCTCTCACATCTGCACTACAGCAGTTCAGCTTCCATATATACAATGAATCCATGCAAACTGTGAGCAGTATAAGCTCTGAGCCAGACAAATACAACTCCTGTTTTCCAGTGTCTCAGGCATTTGTGTTCTCCTGCCTGTGTCTCATTCCCTGGGATGCCCACAGGCAGGCTGGACAGGACACAGTGACTGTAGCCTCTTACTGTGAGTGTCACGATGTTTCTGGATTACCTCTTTCTGAACCTGCTGCTTTTTGAGGCGTGGTGTGTTAACTTCCTGTAGAGTTCAATCGGTTGGTATCAATACACTCTCATTTTTTGTGTGTAAAAGGATCGTGGCTTTTCACTGGAGACCCTGAGAGATGGCCACTACAGAGGTAAAGAAAATTGTTACATGTAAGTTGTTTGAATTTGGACTTATTGCTTAATTCCTCTGGAATAGGTGGCATGGGATGGTGGTAGTGTTAGAGATTGGTGGCCTAACATCTGGCAAGTTCTCTGAATTTATCCCTTTGAGGCATGCACATGCATTTTCTGTCAGACATGGCCTCACCATGATGAAGCTTTGGAGCCTTTGGTGTTCTTCACAAATAGATTAAACTCCTTTTTCATTCTTTAGGTTAATTTCCTTCTTACAGGAAATAGAAAACAGTTTATTAGAGATTATGTAAACAAATTATGACATTATACCTTGAAACCTAGTAACGCTCTTGTTATGTTGCTATGGTACCTAAAACACTTGAGATGCACAGCCTAAATCTGCTGTTATGGGTTGTGGTGCTGGCACTGATGGAGCAGTTTTAATACAAAACTGGAAACGGACCCTTTCTGAGGTCCTCTGAATAATATTCAGATAGAAGGAGCAGGGAAGCAATTTGCTGTGTTTTCTGGATTTACTAAACAAGTGGAACAGATATACTTGAGAGATGCAGTTTAACCAATGAGAAGTACCAAATGAGTCAAGAAAGGCCTTTATTACTACTTTGCTGGCAATAGCGCACTATGTACTTAGTTATGTGAGTGAAAAACTCATTCCCATGGGAAGAAGTGTGCTCTAAACTATAGTGTATACCTGAATTGCTGTTGTATAGAAATGCTGCAATAGGGTTACAGAAGCTAAAGATCCCCTGTGTCAGAAATTAAACCCAAGAGTAAAGGTATAAATACAAATAATTCCAGCTGTAAGCATACTATTTAAATGGAAATCCAAGCTTAGCTTTATTTCGCATCTTACTGACCACAATTACTACTGTGGTAGTTTCTCAAGCTCAATCAGTATGTTTTTAGTACAACATACATTAGTTGTTAGTAGAAGGCTCTTAAAGCATGATACAATTTTCTTTTTGAATAAGTAATTTAATTTAGAAGTAGATTCATCCATAATTTCATTTAGACAATTTATTTAGTTTGAGTGTTACTGAAAGCAGCCTTTGACTCAAATTGTTTCTGATGTTACATGAATAAGAAAGCACTCGACTCAAGTTGAAACTCTTACATGGTAATTTTCAGGAGATATCATAGCAGATGTGCAGTTATAAACAGACAGTATTGTGAAAGCATTTCTGGGCATACTTGATGTATGACAGCAATGTGTGGTGTGGTACCAGGCAGGGATGTTCATGGACACCTTAGTTTTGAGAGTTAATACCCCTCCTCTCATAAGCTAGCATTCCTACCTAATCAAACTTTTCAAAAGAGACCCATAAATCTGAGTCCTTAGAAGTCAGCTGGGGATACCATAAAGTGTAATCGCTTATTACAGGCAGGAGAAGATTGTTGAAACTAGTCTATGTTTCACTGTCAGCTTTTTAGGAACTGCTTACCTTCAGAACAATAAAATGTGTGAAAATAGATCTCCGGTCAAAATGAATCTGTTACAAAACAAAAAGTGAATCTGAAGTTTTGCATGGTCGGAAAACCAAAGTTAGAGAGTGTGATACATGTGGTACAGTAACATGTTGGCTGATCGGGGGTTTTTTTGTGGGTCAAGTTTCAAAGCCGTGTACAGAAATAGGGAAACCAGGTATGAAATGACTAAAGGCATTGACTCACATTTGTGAAATACTGCCTATCCATAAGTAATTGCAGAATATGTGAATGCATATACAAATTTTTGCAGAGGAGGTAAAAATATTTTAGAGAGTAGCTGAAAAATGCAGTTTTATTTTCCTTTTGTCATACTAGACCTTCCTGGGTTTTAGAGTGGTGGTTGTTGTTGGTATGTGTGTGACTGTTTTGACCTAAACCACTATGTGAATCCCTACCTTGCTGTAATATGTTGACGGAGTTTTGTTCTCCCAAATAGTCTGGGTATCTTTTCCATTGTCTTACGTGAATGCAGATAGGAGTGGCAGTCTTATATACCAAAGTACATTCCACATGCAGTCCCAGCAGGGGAAGAGAGCACTGCCACTGTGTGAAGTACTGGTGTTGATCCTCTTTATGCCCAGACTGGCCCAACTGGCATCCATAGCCCTGTCCTTCAATGGAATGAAGATGACACTTGGCCTGTGCATCTATCTATTCTTCAACCTGATAGGAATGTGGGAGATAAGCTGCCTTTTCAGTGTTGAAAGGTGTTGCTGAGCAAGATTTTGTTGTATAATTATTACCAAAACACGAGAGGAAGTTGGATGTTCGAAGTTGGGTGTTGTCAGAGGTAGGAGTCATGGGACTGTACCAGGCTATAAAATGAAGTTTTTCTCCTCCTTTCTCCTCTTTTTATCTCCTGGGTCAAGCTTAAGTTTTTGTTATGTGACCCTCATAACTTGTCTTTAATATTTTATGATAGAGGAAATATTTCTTTTACCTCCTAGTATTTCAAACAGTGGAAAAGAAAGTGACTCTGTCATGCTGACTGTGCAGTCTCTCACCTCTGGGTTTGTCACATACCTTTTTATCGGTTCAGTGGTCTCTGATTCTGTATCTGGGCAGAATCAGCATTCATTTTGCACTTGTGAATGAGGTGAGATAGTCTTTGGGTACAGCAGCTCAGTCAAGGGATCTGTAGCAAATGGCCTGGATTATCACAGTCTTTAATTTGTTCTTCTCAACCTGTTAGTCTGTGGTCGTGATAGTGGCTGATGACTTTGACAAGCTAGCATCCCTGGCTATTCAGTCTGCTTTGAGGCATCCTGGAAAAGCAGTGTAAGGTGTATATTTTTTACCTTGCTTTCTCTAATTCAAATATCTCTGTAAAATGTGGACTCTGTAACCTTTAGACTGTCAGATAAACTAGTCATTGCAATATTAAAGCCCTCTGGCTGAGTGAAAGAAATAGCTGCAGAAGAAATTGAAGCCCAGCAATAACATGACAATAGTTATGATGACTTTGCAATATAAATACTTCCTTCTTTTAAGGACTCATAAATTGCATCAAGATAATGACTGTACAGTCTCCTAACTTGTCTTTTGCACAGTTCAGATTGAAAGCCACAAAAAAAAGCAGCACAGGATTAAAGCCAAAAGACTGTTTTAAAAAAATATCCTTCTCAAATTTGCCTGAGTCTATATTCTATTAATTTAACTATCCTAAAATGTTTTGTGATATGCGCCATGCTTCTAAACTGTGTAAAGGGAGATGCTCCCCCAGGCTTTCATGGAAATTATGTTTATAGTACGTGTTCCTGTTTTCTTCTCATTCCCTTAAGCAGAAAGGTCCTCACTGGTACATTTTCACTGGCAAAAATGTATACATCATTTAAGTCATTACAGGTCGACTGCTTATTTGTTACAATAAACTATATCATCCTTGCTAGGAGGCCAAAGAGAGCCTGTAGCCATGAATATACATCTTCCTTGGGTAACTCAATTCAAAGCAGCAGCATGCCATGGTAAAGTATTACTTAATTTATACTGCTAATGTTTAACATTGATTCTGTGTGGGAAAATAAAGCCCAACGCATTTTGAGAACCTACATCATTAAGGTTTAATAATTTAGACCTAGTTAATGTGATAATGAATTTACTGACAACTAAAGTGCAGTTTCAGTACTTACATTTCTAGAAATACTGACTCTGAAACTAGGTTTTCTAGGCAGAAAATGTATATTATAGGATTGTTTCTGTAATTTACCCGTCCTCACCCTCTTAAAACACAGTGAAAAATACGTCTTTAGGTATTGTTTACTAACTACTGGAATGCAATGCTGCTTTCACTCCATACATCTGGTGAACTATACGGTACTAATAGGATTTAATAGGGTATTTGTGCATTAAAAAAACTTCTTAATTGATGGAAACTGCTTAATAGTTTTAAAATCTAGCAAAAAGAAAGCTGTTATTGGGGTCCCAAATACAATGTTCAGTTGCTACAAACTCAGGAACCATGTATTAAAAGCAAGCTCTCACTGTTGTGCATTTGCATCCCCCCCACTGCCCTGTCCCACTCAGGGCTGCTGTCACAACTATTACGTTAGCCCATATCACCACAGAAACTATTTGACAAAATGATATGTAGGTCATTTCCGAAGCTCGGGGGGGGGGAGGGACTATTTATTTTTTAAATCTGACATAGCATAGTCCCTCTACATCCCTCTGACCTTCCTATGTCACTGTGCAGACTGCAGCCATCTTCTACTGCCCCTGTGGGTGCCTTATATCAATCAGGCTTCCTTTCAAATGGCTAAAATAATGGGTGTCCTCCATGCGTCCGAATGTGTCAAGGCTTCTGCGATATAACTTCCAAGTAGGAGTCAGGGGCACTCGGCACCTTGTGGGAGGTACTTAGCAGCTTGCTGGTTTTGGCCTTGTTGCAGCATGTTTCTGAATATGCTTTGCATAGCCTTCTGATTTGTTTTGTAAAATACTGGTTTTGGGAAAACCAAGGGGAGCTGGCTGTGTTGTAGCAGGATTTTCCCAAATGTTTTATCCCTCCATTTTGCTAGAAAAGGTAGCAGTTGGGTGTTACGTGCTTGGGGTTTGTGTTGCGGTGTATGTGGTGGTGGTGGTGTTTCAAGATTCAGTAAGTCTTGGATCTGTGATAGCCCATCATCTACTTACAGCTCAGAAGCCATTATTGTGTACCACCATGAACTGATGGCTATAGCCTGATGATGTCTTGGCTTAGAGAGAGCACAAACCCGGATGCTGATTTTCACATAGAAACACCTGTAATTTTCAGTGCTATTTGGAGAATTCAGTGTCCTCAAAGAATTTCCAGGTGCTTAAAATAGTGTTGTTTGGTTGTTGGTTTTTTTCTGGAGTATATAAATGAGAAACTGGATTAATGAAATATCTGAGTGTTCCAGGTCTGTCCAGGAGAGGGCAGTTCATAGTTGTACTCAACAGACGGTTAAATTCAGTTCTGTTCCTTCAGACTGTTAACAGTATGGCTGGTTGATCCAGATTAGGAAGAGTTCATGTAATTTCTTTGCACAGCTCTGTATTTCTTAAGAGATATTTCTGACTTTAATTTAAGAGCAGACACATAAGTTGTAAGCTGCTCAGTTGTTTCCCTGCTGCTTCTTTTGAACTTGACCCTGACCAGGTTATTTTGTCTCTTGACATATATTTCATCACCTTTTTTCTTTCCACTCCTTGTGTAACTGCTCTATTACAATTTTCAGCTCTTGGCTAGAATGCTGGCCCAGCATGTGTTTAGCTTGATAGAGTTTGATTTTTGGTTCTTACAGCAATACAAACGATAAGGAAAAAAATCCTGTTCACAGAAGACTTCTGTCCTTAAGCTGCCGAGTGAGAGTCCAACCAAACATGTGGATCTTGAGATAGATGCGATCCAAGCTGAAACATTCCTTTTTGTGGCTCATCTGTCATTGGTGCAAATAACCCAGCTATAACTGTATTTGAGCACCACTATCTGTACCTGTAAGAATGAAGTGCCCTTGTAGGAAGCAGATGTTTCAAAGCTGCTAGGTGCCCATCACTGAATTTAGTATATCTGAAATAATTTACTGAGTTGTGGAACTTAGCAGACATACAGTTTCTTCCATTTAAGTGCCATGGATCAGTGCTGCCTTGGCAGACTGGACAAAAGCCATTTTTCTAACTAAATCCTATGTACTTTTCTTTGTGGTCCAGGCTGTGCAAAATGTTGATGTGCAGCATTGTCCTGATCATGTAGGCTCCTCTTGATTGTGTAGGCAATGCTTTGTCCCCTGAAACTTCTCTTTCCACCCTGTAAAAGCTTCTTCCTTCTGATTTGTTGACTTGAGTTTCTTCCCACTTGCTACTAGGAGTTTTAGTTTCTGTTTGAATCTAAAGTTTTGTAGAGCTTTTATTTCGCCCTTTTGTTTTTACCAGTTCCTATTCCCTTTGTAACGTTGTTCTTAATAAGTCTAGTATGTGCCTGGCATCAACATAATGTAAGAGTGAAACCCTTGTGACTTAAACTGCCTGCAGTGTGCTATAGCAATCGTTTCCCTGTTAGGAGCTAGTGATGTAGGTAAGATTATTTTTTTTTCATGTTAGCTTGCAAAATAGTTGTGCCTGTCTCCTGACTTCCATTCTTTTAAAATTTAATTAAATATTTACTTCCTCTTTGTTTCATTTAAAAAAAATACCAACAAACCCTTGGTAAATTTGCCATGTCAGTTGTCTATAAAAAGCATTTTTCTTCCAATGAACCCAAAGACAAAATGACTTCGGAGCTGTCTAGAAGCTTTGGTGAATAAATATTGTTGAATTTTCTTGGAATGGTTAAAAAGATTACTCTTCACCTCCCAGTCTGGAAGCCTATGATGGATGTTGCCGTGTGGCTAGCCCTCAGCTGCAGTCAGTCACTCAAGGTCTGCTTGTTACTATACGACACTGGGCTGTGAAAACAGTTGGATAAAGACTAAAAAAATGTTTGCTCTTCCCATTTGGACACTTGGTCTCTGTAGGGTGGTGCTGCTTACTTAATACTTAGATCATCCAGTTACATAGCTTGCCTCTGAAGTTGAAGACCAAATTAATGCCCTTTCTTCTATCACTAGATTGGAAGCAAACCCATTGAAGGCAAGGCAATGCAATTCAACTTTGGAAACAGGTGAGTGTGGGAGAATGGGGCTGTCAGATTCCTCAGTGGCTCTTAGAGATTGTACCAGATGTTGCTGATGTGTGGCTAAATGAATTTTACTTTTTACTGCATTTGCTTCTTGATACTTCTGGCAGCTGCTTTGTGACTAGTTAAAAAGTGAGCCTGAGACATCTTGCTAGAACAGATCAAGTATCATTACTATGCACATTATTTCAAAGGAGAAAAATCATACATTTATTTCAGCTAATCTTATACATGAAATGAATGTGCTTTTTATAATGTTACACAATGTAACCATAATAACACAGCCAAGATGGTAAATTCATTTTAATTCCACAAAATTCATAATTGGTGACATCACCAGTGGGAGCAATTGATCTCTGCTTTCCATTTGTTCTTGACTGTTTCCACTTCAGTGAATTAAAAGAATTGGGCTGTTGGGACCCCACCCTCTGCATGTTCATACAGCATATTATGCAAGAGCAATAGCCATCAGAAAATTGCTTTTAATAGACAATGCCTGTATTAAATAAAGAAGGCAATAGTCCCTGGCCTGACTGCATTTTAATCCTTCTCAGATTTTTATTATACCTGATGCCTTTCTGTTCTGTGGTGAAGTTAAGAAATAGGTGTAATTCAGTGTAGCTAAAATGCATTATTTGAAATTAATGAGTTCTGTGTTTATTCTTGTAAATTAATAGTTTCTAATAAATCCAAAAAGAACATGCACTTCTTTGTGTTTGCCTGCATATTACCTCAGTGGGGATAATTAACATCTTGTGACAGTGAAGTCATGTCAAATCTGAGATCTTGTTGCCAGCCTAGTGAAAATTATGTTGCTAGTGACCTACATCATGACCTTATTGATGCTTTACAAGTTCACTCATTCAAGATGTTCAACACAGTCTTGTCACTTCAGTCCTCCATGTTCTGTAGGAATTATATTAATGCATTTGAAATAAAATAAATAATTGGGGTAGCTAATGGGGTAGACATTACAATACCATTTGTGCATGAAATTATTGTTCTACCTTTTTCTTAGTTGGATTTGATGTTTAAAAAAAAAGTACCCATACTATTTGTGTTCATGCTATTCTTTAACTATAAGTGCAACCAGGTTAAACTACTTGTGTTTGAAGAAAAGAATCATGTTTAAGATGAATTATCAGCAATACTTATTGGGTAGTACAGGTTTCTTTTTCTTGACTCTGTCCTTTTCAAGGAATGTTATAATTTTTTGTTTCAAGTTTCAAGAATTGAGAGACTTATCTTGTCAACCAAAAGTGATCAAGTATCTTAAACCAGGTGGGTGGTTGTATGCGTTCTTAGAAGTGGAAGTTGGCCAGCTTTCATCCCGCAGGTCTCTTTCCAGCTATTTTTGGGATGCAGAAATAATTGGAAAGGCTTTTCAGAGCACCATTGCTTAGAGATACCACTACAAATATGTTTTTTAAAAAATCTCAGCCCCACAGTTGCTGTTTGGTTGGTGACCTAGTGCACAGACAAGTGCTGCCTTTGTTCTCTTTATCCTGCTCCAGGATAAAGTCATGTTCTTTGTGTTGGGGCACAGTATAGCACCATGTGCTAAGTTGGGTTTTGTTTGGGTTATTTGTTGTTAGAAATCAGAAATAAAGGTTCCTCTGGATTTGAGTAGGTTTTATCTGGAAATTGTGGAATTTTTTTTTAAAACACATATGGTGTTTGTAAATCAGATTTATGATGCTTTCTTGGATTGTTGAATCTGGCCCTAGAATGATTAAGGATCCCTTGTGGAAGTCCCATGGACATTGTGTCCTTCAGTGGGTTTATTTTCTTGAATTAGACTCCAGTTGTTTTGTTCAAAGTCATTGGCTGAGAAAGGAACAGAACCTAAAATCTGTGACTCCTAAATGTCCTCTACTTTTAATGAGAAAACAACTGTTATGCATAATTCCTCTTCACTTCTTCATAACAGCTCATCACCTCTAGTTTTCCAGTTAAGTCCTTGCAAAATACCATAGAAAGGGAAATCCTTTTTTCTCTTTTTTTTTCTTTCTTTCTTTCTTTCCCTTCCTCCTTATAGTCTTCACAGCATTTTCCCTATTTTTCAACATGTGAAAAAGAAGTGTCTGATGATTGCATATTTCTGATGATTGCTTGCTCTTGGTCCTCCAGCTAGTGTGCTCTGTGCAAACCCTACCTACCTTCCAGAAAAAAAGCCTTTCAGTCACTGTAGGAATGAAGAGCTAGCGTTTCCCAGCTGAAAAGGACAATTTTTGCAGTTTCAATTACAAGAATTACTGGGATTAGGAAGACAAAGGCCCACTCCTGAAATCAGCTTTAGCGACATTTGAGAGGATCAAGTGATCACTTCAGGTTTCTCATTCTTTTCTAACTGGCTGCTTCTCATGCTCTGAAAATGTTGTGCTGTGTTTTTGTACTGAGAATGGAAAAATGTGTTCAAGGTATAGATGGTTGATGAAATGAACCTGATTGACCATATAGCTGGGGAAATTTATATGTGCCTTTTTATCCTTTCCAGCTGCATACAGTGGTGTTCTCTGAATTTGTATGAGTTTTAAATTAACTTTTTATTATTTTTAAAGGAAATTTAATACAGAGAGTAACTTTGATTGCGGAGCCAAAGCAACTCTTCCAGTACCTGTGTCTCTTACTGTAACAGCTAGCTTTACTCAGATTAGCAGAGTCAGCATCATTCCTGTAGATAGTAAGTTAAAGTAGTGAGTCTGTCTGGTTAGCGCAGGAGGCTGGGAAAATCAATTTCTCGGGTAAGAACTGATTCCTGTAAGACCAGCTCACATCTTTACTGCATTAGAAAGCTCTTATGCTGACCTGCATCTTGCATCTGCTTGCCTCTTCAGCACTGTGCTATCTAATCCTCCTAGAAACAGGTTGGATAGATGTGATTTAAAAATCGTAGGAGACAGTTCTGTTAAGGCTTGTAGCTGTGGCTAGACTGAACCTGCATAACAAAACAAATCACCAAAAAACCCCAAACAAAGCCCCAACTAATGAAAAAACACAACCACAGCCACACACACTCCTTGGTTCCCTTAAGCAGGCGATTAGTCACCTCCTGGAGATCTTATGTTAATGCTTCTGACAAACCAGTTGCTAGCTCATCTTTTTGATACAATGTATGGTGTTACTGTGTTCTGACCACACCATTCCCCTGTTCAAGGGTTCTTGCCCCCATAGCAGTTTTGGTAGGCTGTCACATATACCTACATGTTAGCTGTTCGATTCAGCAATTGGTACCATTAAATTCAAGCACTGATCACTGTGTGTTTGGGCTAAGGTAACAGATGATAAAAGGGGGTTGGCTTGAAACATGAGCATGTGCTCCCTCCCCTCTACTGACTCTTCTACACGGCCAGTAACAGGGTGGGTGGGCAGCAGTGTGTTAATCTGGGGCAAATGATACCTGAGTAAGCAGCAGTTGAAGCTGTGTGTGACTGCAGCTTCTCCTGGCATTGGGTACTGCTCAGTGGATAAGTTGACTCATCCTCATCTGCTTCAGAGTCTAGCCATTAGTGTCACGCTCACTGTTGTTAGTGCTCTGATGTATTCATAATTAACATACTCACTGGTTTCACAGTGACCACAGTGTCCTCTGTTGCTGCCTTACTTCCAGGGAAAGAGTGTGCATGCTGTGTGTACATTTATACAACACGAAAGTTGTTTCCTGACAGAAAATCGTGGTCAGATAATTTATTTAGTTCTCTCTCTCTCTCTCTCTCACCAATTCTACCATAATATATAACCATGAGAAAGAGTAGTGCAAGCAGGATCCCTGTCTGTCCTGGTAAGCTAGCCTACTTGGTTATTAAGAAAAATTACCAATTTAAAGAGTCTTTCATATAAGGTACTACTTAACGGAGTATTTCCAGATGGAGGGCAAGGCAGGATTTCTTAGCAGCTATGAGATGCTAAAGCTTATGGAAAAGGAGGTGCATGCATGCCACCCATGAACATATTTAATGCATGTTTATCAAACTGAAGATGTCCCCATTCTTGTATTAATATTCCTGCATGTGGTTACAGGATAAGTGCAAGGATAAAAATACCTTTATTTTTCTAATAGCGACTTGCAACCCCAAGACCTCTTAAGCTGCAGGTTGATGGATCTTAACTTAGTGACACTAACATGGCACTCCCAAAGAAACGTGTTGTGTAATGCTTTAATCATTAATTACCATCGTTCATCATGTAGCCTTCCTTTTAACGTCCATTAGCATCATATGCCACTCATGAACGCTTGTAAGTGTATAAATGTGCTGGTAATCCTGCTGAGTAGGTTTACATTAACTGTAAATTATCTTCTTGACCAGTTGGTTGGCCTTCCTGGCTGGTGGAATCGTCTTATTTGTAGCATTAGCAATGAGTTTGGGAAATGAGATATGTAAAAAATATGTGCAGGTTTGTCTTAAAAGCTAGGGCCAGCTGGTGCTTGGGGATATGTTGTGAAGTGTTAACTCAGTTGTGCCAGCAAGTGTCAACATCTTTTGAGACAAAAAAAACTGCAATCTGTGATACACATGGCAACGATCTTGTAGAGATCACCTAACACTTACCAGCTCTGCTTACTTTAAGCCAGTCCATTTAATATCCCACAACCATTAAAAAAAGAAAAAAGAAAAAAGAAAAATCAAAAATCAGAACAAATGTAACAGACAAGCATGGGGGGTGGGGTGGGGGAATAGGCAAATGCAAACAAACAAGAGAGGCCTTTACCCACAGGAGCTTGTGAAAGCAAAGCAAGCATGTGCATGTGCCCATTCTTTCAATGTGTGACTTTCCTTGTATAAGCATCATGTGGGCATACTCCATCTCCAGGAACATAATGTGGCTTTGGTGGGAACAACATTATGTTCTGTATTGTTGCATTAATGATTCATGTGAAACATGCAAATCAAAGTGTAACACTTGACTACATGTCATCAGGGAGCAGTTGAGAGAACTACCACAGAAACAAATACAGAAGTATCAATTTGTGTTGCATATACAAAACAGTGTGTGATGTTGGTTGCTTCTTACTGGCAATCAACTTCTCTTCAATTAGCACTCATGTGTCTCTTGTCACACAGTTCAAAACTGGGCAGCCTTTAAAAATAATCTCCCACCATGTACAGAAGTACTTTCACATAGCAAGAAGTCATGCAAGATGTATTTTGCTGGTTGGAACTGGATTTGACAGCTCACCAAGCAGCAGAGTATTTTCAATAAAGCCCTCGTGGTACTGTCTTTGCTGGTTAGATGGAGCACACATTTGTTTGCTCCAGCATCCATTGTGGGATGCAGCTAACCACCAAAGGCTAGATCCTGATTTCTCATATGAATGCACAAGGAGCTTCAGACATGAATTTACAGCACGTTTTATATTATCTTATTGACAATGCATGTACTAGGGAATTTCTTGGGTGGTTCTTTGCTTCCTTAAGAAACCAATAACTTTTGGTGATTGCCTATGGACATGAGGCTAGATTTTTTCACCCATCTACAGCAGCAATTTCCACGTGACAGAACCTCCAGAAGATAAGCTGACATGTCATAAACACAAATATTGAACAGTTTGATGCTTTATTTGTATTCTGAGCATCAGGTTTCACATAAAACCCTACTAACTAAGGGACTGTCTCTCAACTAGTGTCAAATCCAGGTCCTGCTGAAGCTGATCACATGACTTCCGTCAACTTCAGTGGGAAGAACTGTGTAAGAACATAGGCTCTCTTGAATGAGGTCTGTGAGTTTATTTGAAATTCAGAAGTTGCATCAGCTAGATCCTCTTATCAAAGCTGTTTGGGAGAGCAGAGCCAGGTTTTTACACAGATAATATGAAAAATGGGGGTCACTCATATGTGACTTTGAGTCACCTGGTACCATAGCCTGCCTGAAAAGAATTTGTTTGCTCAAATCAACTCCTTGAAGTTGATCTGGAGTCCAAAATCCACCATTATTTCTGTACTCTTGTCTTTCTGTGCAATCCCATAGTGTGGCCGAGAGCTGGGGAAGGGAGAGAGCTACTCTTTCACCATTTGCAGAGGGAAGTTTGTGTAAAGTTTTTCTGCCAGAGCAGAACGTGCGTAACACTGCACTGATGCAGCAACTGTTACTATCATTACTTTCACTGACAGGAGAGGGGAGCACACAGTTTTTATCTTGAGTGCAGAACGACTGTCTTCACAGAAGGCAGTGATTGGTCTGACGAAGAAATGCTAAATTTGTTGTTTTCAGCAAAAGTGTGACATGGGGAAAGACATGCTCTTCCTGATGAGCTTTGTTCTGAGATTTCTGCCATCTGTCATGGTATGTGCCCATTGTTGTAGGACCCCCCTGTGTGTCACATTCTGATCTTAGCATGAACACTAAATCTGGAGCTGTAGCAGACGTGCTCGTGACGAAGTTCATTTTTTCTTAGAAGCGACCTGTGTAGCCTGGTGAACTGGTGGACTTCCCACTCACCACCACTAATGGTAGAAATCTGCCTGCCTTGTGTCTGGTAGCCACACTACATTAAGCCTGGTAAGGGAACTGCTTTCCTTGCTACAGGTTGTGGAGACTTCCAGTTCAACCAAATACACAGTGCTGAGGAGTCCAACCGCAGTCCCAGGGGCTGTGTTAATTAGACATCTAACTCAGGGGTAGAAAGGTCCAACAATGAATTATGATGCTATCCAAATTCTAGTTTTCCAGTTGAATGCATAAGTGGGACCATGGGACTGTGTCAACAATTACCTTAAGAAAGGAAAAAACAGGAGTGTTCAGCAGATGTCCTGACTATCCCCCTTTGGGAGAGAGCAATCCTTCCGCTTCTCTTCAGCAGACTCTGACTATTTGTTCATGCTTCTCTAGGGGCTTATTTAATGGTTCTGGAAATATTTTAAAAGACATTTAAAGGGAGTTGACAAATGTTTGACCTGTTTCAGTGTCCATGATCCGAGTTAAATTATGATGGTATCCTTTACGTGCAACCCAGAGGCCTGGAGTTTAAAGCTGGGGAAGCCTGTAGGAATGTTAAACCCATTTCAGTGACAGTATCTAACACATGTTCTGTCCAGTTGAAGCACAAGGGTGAGGAAGTTGAGGAGTTATGTGGAGATTTTGGATAAACCCTTCCTAATGGTTCAGGTAAGACCAAAGCTTTCCAATAAATATGCTGTATCCTGCCACTGGGTTCCCGCTGTTCCACGTGTCATCTTCCCTGCTGCCTGAACCTGTCTCCTTGCAGAGTTTGCAGAAGGGAAGAGAGGCACTCTCTCTGCTTATGGTGTAGGATGATACCACATTGAGTACTCTTTTCTATAATCTCTCGCTTGTTAAAAATAAAAGCCATCAAAACCTGGTTACTGATCAGGTTGAGGTGTTTGCTGTACTCCTGTCCTTGTCTTTCTCAGTTGAAAGTGTCTCTTTTGGGGCACCAAATGTAACTGGTGTCAAACTTCCTCTTTTCCCTGGCAGGTTTATTTAGCTGCCTCTTGACCCTGGATCATGTTCGTCTCCCTGTTCCTAGATCGTCTTTGGTCTATATTATGCTGGCTGCTTTTTTTAATTCCGCCTCCCC
>VZTU01024202.1:144583-216042 GCA_013400835.1 Zapornia atra | reverse complement strand
CCATATATCACTGCCTCTTTGCAGCTGTTCTGCCAGGCACTGTTATCTACACATAGGTACCTCTGTGTCCTAAATCTCTGGGCATTCTTCAGTGTACTGTCTGCTTTGCTTTGACTTGGTCTTTTGCCTTGTCTAGCCTGCTCCTGAGTCTGTCTCCTATTTCTTTGTTATTCTCATTCCTAACGTATTGTCCATTTGTAGACCATCCCCTAACAAGTTTGGGGGCATTGCAAATACCAGGGTGGCAGGTCTCACTTGAGTTGATGGAATTCTGCAGGAGAATTTCAGCAGTGTTTGCACATTGGGTCTCCAACCCTGTCCAGCTGAGGTTTCTCATTTAACTGTAGTTTATGGGAAAAAAGCCTAGTTTCTAGTTAAATTAACTCTTTCTTTGCCTGCATCTTGTCCTATTTACCTTAGTTTATCGATTTCTTCTGCACAAGTTGAAGAACAAAGACTGACACAGACTGCAGTTTAACTAGAAACTCAGGTTAAACTTGTCCAAATAAGACTACCTGCAGTTAATGCCATTAAAATTATACTTGAGCATCTGTGTCCTGAGTTTTGGAAGATATGAGCAATTGAAACTGCAGGTAAAGTAGGTGGGGCTGGAAATCAGGGCACTTCTACTTAAGTCTCTAAAGAAGAACTGAGGTGCTTATATTTTATGTTTTCATGTTTTTTAAATGTTTGCTGTTGTGTGTAAGCTTCAGTCTGTGTTAATACCAGAAAATTTTCATCTCTCACCGCTGTTCTCTGCCCTCCTCAAAACGAAACCCTAGAATAACGTTTGCCATGTCTGAACTGTCTCTGCATATTGTTTAACTTGTTAGTTTTCTGCCAACAAGAACCATGACCGAAAGGAGTGAAATGCTACAAGATAAACTTCTGTGTTAGGCTGCCAAATTAATCAGACTCATTGTTTCACATTGCTTAGGAGGGGATCAGAGGACTATTATCCAAGACTGACCTAAACTCTGAACTTCAGATATGCCCTCAAAATTAAAATTCCCTTTCCCTCTTGGAGGCATTGAGTAGTACCTTTTCTGATGTATGCTCTTTTCCTACTTACTACTTGAAGCCTAGCTTTCTAACATGAAAAATATTTTTGTCTTTTTTTTTTTTCTCCACACTGCTTCAGCTGTAACAACACTGGATGTTTGCTTGGCTTGGGTGGGAAGGTGGAAAATTCTTCCAAAATTTAGAAACAGAGACCTTTCTGATGTGTGCAGTAATCTTAAGGCAGTAAATTCTTTTTATTTGATTTTAAATGCATAATTTAGTATACAATATAAAAATGTATCCAAGGGGGAAATGAATTTTTTTTAATAACATGCTTCCCAAGGCGAGTGGCAAAATGTGTGTTGATGGGAAAGGGAGGGGATAAATTTATATCCTCAAGGCATGACTTGTGGTTTTGAACAAAATTGAGATTGGTGCTGCTGTTGGCTTAGTTTCTTCTAGCCAGAGATGGGTTGCACTGTTCAATGGGAATTCAAACACAAACAAATTGGGTTCACGTATAAGACTTTGACGATGCAGGGGTTTACTCCACAGCTCACACTACAGAAATTGCTGACTTCTCTTGCAGCCTAGAAAGAAAATCTGTAGACCAGAGATAATTTTTTGCTCATCAGGAAAATTGTGAGGTCCTGATTCTGCCACCCTTGTGTACATTAGCTGCCCCTCTAGCACAAGTGTTGTTTTTTGCACAATTAGGGGTCATGTAAGGGTGATAGTTATTTTGTTTTCAGTCTGCTGCTAGACAAACAGAGTTTCTTAGACCATAATCCATATGGTAATGATAAAGAATCACTTTTCTCCAACATAAAGCAGACTCATTGAGAATAAAGAAAGTAAGTCTTAGCTTATAATTGTGCTTATGCATCTTTGGTGAAAGATTTGTTTGTGTTTTGTCCTATATAGCTGCCTCCAAGATTTTTGAAGAGAGCACGTGTATCACACTGTATCATTTAATATTCTCACACTGTATCATTTAATATGTGTGTTTGTGAGTGCTTGTTTGGCTTTCTAATTTTAAGCTAACACAATGCAAACTGAAATAACTGCTTTGAGTTTGATTTAAGCTTGATTTATGCTCATTTAACTTCAATCAGTAAATAGGATCTTAATTTGAAAGAACATTTGTATAAATGACCTGTATGCTTCTATTCAGAGTGAACTGAAAAAAGTTCATGAATAGTCTTGATTGCCCAAACTTAAAAAAAAAAAAAGGAAATTTAGACTTGTCTAGAAAGTGTATGTTTCCTTCCAGTGGCATTACTTATGTCATGCTTTTCTAAGTGTTGGTATGGTATATAGTCTGCATTAATTAGTCTTTCACTGAAAAAAAATTATTTTTAAACTTACCGTTTACATATATGAAACACAGTTCTGATGCATTATCTCTCTTGGGCTTCTAAGAGTTTGGGGACATTTCAGGATCTGGTTTCCCCAGTGGAGTTAATCTTAAATCCACAGCAATTTGGAGTTCTGAAGAGGTTGGCAATCAGTAGCACATCTTCACATGCCATTTCTAGTGCGAACTGGAGTTGGGGAAAATCACCACCTTTATGGATTTGCTTAGAATAGAATTGTATAACAGGATGGTTTCTCTAAAATGAGTTAAATACACCAATTTCTGGTGTTACTGGTCCTATAACAGAATGCAAAATTTTAAAATAAAATGAACAAATGATGAAGACAGGGGGTCTAATCGAGGATGGCCTGCCTGCCTCCTGGGAAATGTCGGGGCTGGAGAGATAGTGGAACTGCACCTGGTGTAAAGGTGATTTCCCTGGTGGTTAAAGCTCTGAAAGACATGGGAAGAGTGAGCTGTGAGTTGCACTGCCTTCTAGCCACTCTAGATTGCTAAATGGCCTCATACGAAGTCACTGCGACTAGCTGAAGACATGGCGTTGCCTGGAGGGACTCAAGCTTGCTTCAGGGATGGCTGTTGTTGGGTGAAGCACTGGGCAGGTGGCAGCTGCCTCCTCCCCTCCCACTGTCCACTGCTGGGGTCAGACTTGTCCCAACAGCATGGGATTTGCAGCCTGGCATTCCTTAGCTTACTGCATCATATGGCATGAATGCACATTCCTGTAATGTGAAGTGAATTAATCCATGGAGTGACATTCTGTAATATGATATATAAATATTGCTCCACCTGTGAAACGTGGGTAAGGTAATAGTTTCAATCCCCGCCCTTTTGCATTACTGGACTTTCTTAGGGGTTTTGCTGCAGCAGTATTACAGGCTGAATGCCAGATGTGCAACTTCAAACTGTGGGGCTGGATAGCCTGATATTGCAAACACCAACTTATATGAATTACATTAAGAAAGAATTAAGTTCTCTGTTTTCATTGGTTTGTGAAATGGCTCTTTTCCAAACAATTCCTCTCTTTAAAATAACTTACTTTTACCTTAAGTTTTGAAAGTAAAAGGCGATTTGGGTCTATTCCTGGCTATGTAGGGTTCTCTGAGCTTTCAAAGTCAGCTGTAGGAGGTGTGATGGAAGCAGAGCCTTGGAAGACCTGTACTGTTTTATTTACCACACATTGCATGTACTTTTGCCATTTTGTTCCATCAAGCCAGTTGGTGAGTTTATGCTGAGCTGCAATGAAATCGTACAGCCTAAATGCTTTAAATTGTGCATCAGATGATGTGCTTCAATCAAACAAGACACCAGCAGTCTTGTTCTGCCCCGGTGCATTGTGGGAATCTCTTAAGATGCTGCCATGCAAATTCTCCTCTCTGACACCCAGCAGAGGGTGATATTGTACAGTAGGTTGTAAATCTGTGAGGTGTAACACCTCACACAATTATCTGCAGCCTTCCTTAGATTTTTATCATTTTAATCCACCCTTTACAGCTATTACTTAAATGATATAGACATGGGTGGTATAATTAGAATGTGCTGTATCTGCCATTAATTTATAACATATGATAGGCTTATAGATGTCATAAAAGCGTATCTTGAGAATGCTCTGAACTCCGTTTAACCCTGATGTTTCAGAAAAGTTTGATATTTATGGCCAAATTGTTTCATCATTGCAACAAGGTCTTTCTTGAAAAGATGCTTAAAATGAAGATTCAATTTCCTCTCTGGTCTTGATATTCTTGCTGGAATTGGCATATGCAAAAAAATGTAATGTTATTGCAAGCACCATTGTGGCTATTCTGGCTTGGATTTGATTTTTCACTAGATCCAGGTATCCTCCAGGTATCCAGGTTTAATGCATGAGAGTTTCATTTAGAAGATCAAAGTTAAATTTGTGCTTCTCGACCACATCCATGTTTTGCACAAAGCTTTCTTCCATTGAAAGCTGCGTGTGGTGCAAAACACTGTCCCTCTGTGCATTGGTCTCCCTCTTGTGGCTGAATACATTTTTAGGCTGATTTTTTTCATAAGTTTTCAATTGATGTGTGCTCCAGGCTGCCAGATGGTAGAGCCCATCTTGTTATTTACAGTCTAGATTTTGGCATTCTCTAAAAGAGTAAAATAGTCATGTGTTCTTGTTTTTCCGTCAAGAATCGTATTTACTTCTAGAATATTCCCTTTATTCAGGGAACTTTATTCCAGTTTTATCTTATGACCAAAAGTGCTGCCTAGGAAGTAGACTGAATAAACTCCTGTGTGTGCTTTGTGAGGAGGGAAGTGCTGAGTTTTGGAAGTGTCAAGAATTTGATGAGATTGCACTGTTGCACAAGGATGGCTGCATTAGTATGCTCTTAAACATCTGGTTGGGAGTAAAAGTATGGGAGTTTGCCATCTCTGCTCCTGCTGGCTGTACATAGGTTCTTTCTGAGATTTTGGGAGAAAAGGGTTTGTAACACATTGGTAAACTGAGAGCCCACTAAAGCTTTTAATTCCTTGGGAGGAGAGTTACCTAGCCTGAATGAAGTGAAGAGGGATTTTAAAAAGATCTTTTCCTGTAGGTCTTCAGTGAAACTGGGCAGAAAGCATCTGACTGAACATCAGACATAATAATTTTAGTTTGAAAGATCATATACAATATTGCAGAATAATCCCTAGCCAACAAGAGTTCTAGGATTTCAGTATATGGCATTTTAATTTGCTGACCCACAGAAAGTTCATTTCACAGGTGTTGAAACTCCTCCTTACAGTTTTCCTACAGCAATTCTGTGATGCAACTGTCCTGCTTTTTGCCTCACTTAACACCATGATTGCTGGGTGGTAAGTTTTCCCTTGGACGTCTAACATAGAAAACTGCATTATTTGTATTTAAAGGGTTAAAGATGAGTTGGAATAGAGCAAAGAGTTTTGAGAGACTAAAGCCAATAATTAACCACAGATTTTTCTGCGGTCCCTGTGAAAGATGGAGACAATTCTAAATCTTCTGGGTGCCACCTGTGATGACTGGAAAAGCTGGGTGTCAAAGCTGAAAGGCCTTGATATGTTGTATTAAGGGCTTTTCTACACCGGAAAAGCTGTTCCTGGCTTCCACACCTTGAAATTAATGTTTGTCCTGAAAGAAGAAAAGATGACTCTGTGTGCCTGAAGGGGTTGTCAGTTCAGTGTTAAGACCCAGCCATCAGATGTGCGGGCATATCCTACAGAGTCTCCTATCCAATACATTATTATGCACCTTCACTCTTGACAGTTGGCAGTGATGCCTGTGTTTTTACTAGTTGTGCAGTCAGGTACACTCATGCATTGAGATTATACTTAGATCCCAGGCTTTGCAGGGAAAATTGGATCCCGTTCCAGCTGGCTCTTGTGTGAATAAAGAACTGTACCAAACCCCAAACAACTGAATACCCTTCCTGCTTTGCACTGGTAAATTCCTGGCAATGAAGTTTCTGTTTCATTCAGTGAAATTGCTCATATCTACAGTTACCATGCTCTGCTGCTAAACTGCTCTGGTTTTCCTCTCCACTCCGCAGCTCCTTTTAAACTGTGATATTACTCAAGCTCTACAACAGGAGACAAGGCATCTAACATCAAATCTGTTTTTATTTGTCCTCCTATCAAATCCCCCTAAATCAGACTGTGACCAGACATGGAGTGGAAGTACCTCAACCTTTTATAGCACTCGCTCTGTGAGATAGGGAGGAGGCAAACTCTAGCTCTTAATCTTCCCGGTGCCACCCTTAATGACAAGGAGAGCAGGGTGCCAAAGTCTATTATGTGATGAAAGGCCCTTAAGTGTTATTGTAAAGGGCTTCTGCAGACCCACCATACATTTTCATCTGAAGGTTTTTAGGCTTCCACTACATGGGAAGAAGCTGGTGGAGTATTTGTAGTGTGTACTTGCCATATTTTATAGTAAAGAGCCCTTTCTGAGCAGCTCTCCTTTTTAATTATACCTTAAAATGGTATTAAATGTTGGCTCTGTTCATGCCAATTGCTGTTTGGTTGTAATCACTGCAAGAGCTCTTGCTTGTTGGGACATCAATTTTCTTTTCATCGATGCTTTGCTTTTATGTTTGGAAGGGAATTTGAAAGCATATAGGCTGAAGCAGAAAATATTGCTGAGGAACACAGAATGATAAATTTCCCTTCTGATACAGGAGAGTCTAAGGAGGAGTATATGTTTTGTTCCTTTTTAAAAGTTTTCCTTGCTAGATAATGTTTTGCAGAAGGTGGGGGGAGAAAAAAATTTGTACTTTTATGCGGCGGGGGAGAGGAAGGGTGTATGTGTGGGTTTGTTTTTTCTGCCTCTTAAAGTCTACCTTAAAGTGGATATTTTATTGCCTGCTTCTCCTGACTTACGTACATTGGTAATTGAAGGAGAGTGCTGAACTGCTGGCCTAGTGCATTATTTGTGTTTTCTGAGTCTCCAGGATCTTGAAGGAGGTGATTATCCCCACAACTGCCTCTTGGGGAATGTGAGGGGAGAGGGGAAATTGCCTAGTTGGGTGGATGGGCTCACCTCTGAAAGGTCATGAAGAGAACGAAATGCTGATGTATTGATACCTTGTGGACAATTTCTTCCCAGCTTGACACAAAAGGTAGCTTTAAATTGAAAGAAGACTGTACCATGGCAGAAAACAGTTCACACTTATTTCTGCTCTTCTTTCCAGCCAGTCAGCAGTCTCCTCTGTAAATCACCTCTTTCCTTTTCTGATGTGACTTCATTCTTTCTACAAATATGCAAGAGGGAAACCCATTTACTGTAATCAGCTTATCTTACTTAGCTTTTAAGAATGTTAATTTTGCAATATTAAATCTGAATATTATACTAGGATCATTCTTATTGGTGACCTTTCAGCTGCTTGACTAACACAGATATCACAATAGCTGCAGTGCAGGCCTGTAGCACAGGGATGATGTCTTCTAATAAGGATTATGCATAAGCTAATACGTTTCTTGGTATGTTTGGATTTTCTGAGAGCATCCTTCATAACATATTCACTATCTTGCAGCCCAATGTTATCCTCCTTTCAGCCTGAAGTATCACAGGCTGGTTTGGCTTGCAAGTGACCTTAAGGATCATCTAGTCCCAAGCCCCCTGCCATGGGCAGGAACACTCTCTACTAGCCCAGGTTGCCCAAAGCCCCATCCAACCTGGCCTTGAACACTGTCTGGGGAGGGGGCAGCCTCAGCTTCTCTGGGAAACCTGCGCCAGTACACCACCAACCTTACAGACAAAAATTTCCTCCTAATATAAAATTTTAATCCACCTTCCTTCAGTTTAAAACCATTACCCCTTGGCCTATCCCTACATACCCTTGTAAACTCCCACAGAGACATCTCAGATGATTATTGTTCGGGGTTTTTTGTTAAAGTATATTAATTTTGAAATTTCTACAGTTTTGAGACTAGACATAGTTACACGTGTACTAAATTTAACCAGACTTGGTATGTGTCCTGCAATAAACTGTATCAGGATTTGGGTCTTTGCAGGAGTCATATCTTTAATTTTGTGAAATTGTTTCAATTTATACTCATGCCTCACCCTCTCCTATCCCACTCAGGTGTGTGCCCTGGATACTACCCTATAACACAGAAGGTGGCAAGACAACAAAGCATGTGTTTGGCTGCACAGTAGCATGCTTTCAGGAGAAGCTATGGCCCCATTTAAGATGCTTCAATGGCTTGGTAGGCAGAACAAGTCTCCTGGGAGTAATGTGTGGGTTTGAACCCAGGTCTCTAACTTCCTTGGTCAGTGCTTTATCCACAGGGCTATTCTACCAGGGTGATTGTTGTTGGGTTGGAAGGAAAGTGATGCCCAAGAACTTTAGAGGTGGGAAGATTTCCTTTCTTTCTGCACCCCTGCTTCATTTAAAACTTGCATGTGGACTGTGTAGTAGAGTGCAGTTGCAGAGGGTGGCTGTCAAATTCAGGATGCGCATGAGTGTTTCACCTTGTGCTTTTGACTTAATCTTTGAGGTTTTACTTTTCAAAGTCAAATGGTAGTTTGCCTTCATGAAATGGCTGAAATATCTGAATAAAAAAATAGGAGGGAAGGAAGGTGAAGGGGGTGGGCAAGGGCAGGAGAAGAGATCTGTCTTTTAAAAAGCTACGAAGTTCCTGTTTATTCAGAGAGGGGCAGGTATGTAGACAGGATGTGGAAAACACTCTAAAATTAGCACAGATGGTCTCTAAAACACAACATTCAGGAATAATTAAAGTTCAATGTCAGCTGGAGGGAAAACTTGTTTTGGCAAGCTATGTATTTAAACCAATATAGATCAAACTTTTTTCTTCCTCATGTATATTCTATTAGTGAAGAACTTTAGAAAAGGGGAGCAGGGTTGTGTGAAGTATGGTGAACCATAAAGTATCTTGGGATTTCAGTAATTTATGATGAAAACAAAAGTGATTGATGGAGTTACATGTCAGCTATAAGTAGGACCCTAAAGCCCCTACTGCAATTTGCTTGGAGACAGCCAGCTACAATGCACCTTGATCACATCTTGATAGCATGTGGCCAGGAGTGAAGAAAACCAAAGGCGGCTTTTTTTTTTTTTTCCCCCTTTTTCTTTTAAACAGTCCCTATTTATTCACAAATTTGTGCCTGGAACAGCTTTCATGTAAATCATTTCACTATTTATTTCAGTTCGGGTTGGTTAATAAGTTTATTTTTTACTGATTTAAAGGGCACAATTGACATTTTAGTTGCAAAAATATGAGAAGCATGTTAAGTGCTTGCTGCTTGTTTCCATTAGCCCTCAGGAACAATATAGGGATCCTGATGCTTTTTAGTGAGGTCAATGTTTAGCGTGGACCACTTCCAGCAGAGTATGTACTCTGGACTCTCTACTGAGAAACTATGTAGGACGAGTTATTCTGTACATCTAATTCAAAAGTCAATTGGAGCTGTATAGATTTACAGTAGTTTAGGATTTGTCTGATTTGCTACCAGCAGTCACATCTGGTCATCTTCTGCAAAAGCAGATTAAACATTTCCTGGAGTCCAGTAGACTGTCAAACAGTGGAGCGGCAAAGATACTTTGAGGAAAAAGGAATAATTTTCTCTGTTCAGCACCTCCAAATCAAAAGAATAAATTTCCCTCCCTCATAAATGAAAACAAAAGCTCTCTTGACTGTTACTATGTTGGTTGCTGCGGGTTTTGAATTAGTTGTAAATCTGCGAGCTTTCAAGTTTTCCTCTGCTGTTTCTGATGTAGTTTGCTTAATGTCACCAATAATTACTGCTACTTATGTAGTGCAGTTTGCATTGTCATATATTTTTACAAATATTTTTTGATTGTGAGAAGTAGTAAGCTTAAAGAGATACTGTGGGCTTATGGTAGAACAGAGAAATTTAGAAAGTATTCTGGATGTGCAAGAGCTTCAGTGTGAAACCTCCTTTTGATATCTTCCAGGGTTTTTTTTAGTACTGCTCTGGAGTAAGTACATCTGCAGCTGATTTGTGTAATACTGGATTTAACGCAAGCTTGCATCTGAAGAGAAGTCTCTTTTTTCTTGTTGGGCTTTTTGTGTGCATGCATTAATGTTTTGGTTTTTTGCAGCCAACAATTGAAACTTATTGGGAAGAAAATTCATTAGTTGAAGTGTTACTCTGTAGAAGTCACTCAGTGTGTAACTTCTTTTGCAGGGCTAGGATCTAGTCCTAGCTTCTAGAGACTGTCTTATGCATACCACCAAGTAGATGAGTTGTGTGAAGAAAGAGGCTCTTACCTTAGTTGTTTCCTTTACTATGTTGCTATTAAGACATTAAAATCTGCTTACAATTGTAAAGTGACATTTTTTATCTGTAGAATCCCACTTTGTATAGTGTGTGGGTGAGCACATGATGTGGCATGACTCAGTTTGTAGAAGTAGCTGTAAAACTGATGCGTCTTATCTCCAAGTGCTGATGTAGAACCCTAAATATAATAGGCTCTTGTGCCTTGCTCTAGGTTTTGGGATTTTTTCCGTGTTGTGTAAAGGGGTCAGCTATAAATCAGCAAGAACTGTGGAAGCCAAAAGTGCTGTGCTGATTTACTGATTAACTGAGTTCCTAAGGCAAACAGGAAAGTAAATAGATCATTGGAACCTTCAATGGGATAAGCAGTTTCTAAGTCTTGCAACTCTGTTTCTAACTCTGCCACCAAAAGTAATTTTCTTGATTACAAATAGTATATACATGTACACCTATAGTGTACACAGTTTATATAACAAAATAAATGTATACATGGGAGAAATTATGTCACTATAAAATTTTCAAAACAGTTGAGAGTCTCTATATTGACACGCAGTTTGTATAGAAATAGATTGTATTTTAGAGTAAAGAGGAAAATGTACAGAAAGTCTTATGAATGTTGTCTCTTCTTTAATTGCCTTATTTTCCTTTAAGATTCTCTCCTGATGATTTGGGACTCAAATCTTTGAGATGACATTGAACTTAGTCTGAAATTTTGGATGTGATGTGATACAGTAGGGTTACAGGGTTTGGTGTAACAGATTTAAGGGCAAGATGAGAGATGGAGAAGCAACCCTGCCACAGATTTGATGTTTGACCTTTGCATTACAAAGGCACAGAAAAGTCAAAACGTGGTGTGGAACATTGTCCACAGATGTGCAGTGGCTCTGGCCAAAAATGTGACAAAGCTGAAGTATTGTTTTCTACCTATTACTTTTTTTTATATGTTACTTACATATTTCTTTATTTCCTGATCTATTCTGAAGTCATGCATAAAGTAGTTTTTAATTTTCTTAGTCTTATTTTGTGGTTGCAGGTGGACTTTTTTGGTTTTGTTTGGGAGGTGTAATTTGTGTTTACTTTTGCTCATTATAAATAATAGCATGCTGGTTCTCTTTCCATTTGGAAATATCTCTTCTCTAGAAAGCATTTTACTACAAAGATGCTATGCAAACTAAGAAATATTAATTATATTTATGGTGGAGTATAATTGGTAAAGGTTCTAGAACTGATGATTTCGAATTGATACACCAGCAGATCAACAGAAGTGGATCTAAATGAGTGACATAAAGTATAAGGCAATACAATGTCAGGAAAGTATGGTGGACCATGGTTTTTAATGGGCTTTTAATTAAGGGTTATTCCAGACAAACTTCTTGTTGTTGTTGTGTATTTAGCTGGCTACAGTCTCGGACCATTCCTGCCAGGTCAAACATCTTTTAAGAAGAAATGTAGATGAATATTTGTCTCTTGGCTTTCCTCTCTCCAAAGATCTGTCTGTATTGTGGCTTTGCTCAAGCTGAGAGAGTTTCGAGCACTTGATTTTAGGCATCCACTCATAGATAATTGGGGAAGCAGGATACAGACTTGGTCTTAGATTTGTGTTTATGCAGCCAGATGAGCTCCAAAGTTGGCAGCTCACCTGTACAAAAAGTGCCTGTGTGGAGCTGGAAACCTACGTCTGGATTATTTAACACAGTGAGCAACCACACTGAAGACTCTAAAAGCAGGAATGGCATCAAGTCAATGTGATACCTGGAAATTGTACACCATTTAAAATTGAGTAAACCCACATGAGTGTCAAAGTTTCTCTCCTGCTTCTGGGAGGATAGAGCTGTGTTGTAGTCACTACCATCCATAAATCAGTCTGTCTTTCCTGCAAAGAACCTCCCGTGCCTAGAGGCATGCTTACAATTCAGTGTACGGCTACCGAACCATGCATTTCTTCTCTGACCCTGGCTGGCCAACTGTGTCCTGCTGGCATGGCAATGTGCTGGAGTCCCTTTAGCTGGCTGTGATTTGAGCTCCTAAATATTAGTCAAGTGTTTAGGCTATAAAATGGGTGTAGTGTAACTTACCACAGTAGATGATCTGACCCTTCTTTGTGTACATCTCACATCTGTGCTGTCTAGTCACAACATGGTGTGTTTATTATAGAGTGCATTATTTATATGCAGATTATGTTTTCAATATAAATATTTCTATGTTTCCTTTTCAACTACACTGTTGTTTGTGGTCTACTTTTCTTTGTGATGCTGCCTGGGCAAAGATTTGTTCACTATATAACTTCATGTAGAACAGATGAATGGTCTGCATCCATGATAAGTCAGCTGATGTTTTTGTTTCACTGGTAATGTAAAGAGAGGGTTTGTACAATAATTGGAGGAAGGAGCAGCAGCAGTGAGGTTCTGTCTCCAGCATGGATGGTATTTAGCTTCCTGCTAAATTGATAGTCTGTCTGTATAAGGACTTGAGCCATTCTTTTTTGTCCTATTGTTTTTCCCTTCTTTGCCATTTCTCTTCCTCTCATTAAGTCACTGAGTTAAATTAAGGATTAGCTATCAAGGTCATTCATGTTTCCCTTCCAGAGTTCCTTCTGTTAGTATCTCCCATGCCCTGTAAATGTAATCTGATGCTGCTTCTTGGTGTGTGCTTGCATGCACGCTCTCTCTGCAACTTGTTTTTTTATCCTTTCTATACTTAACGCATCTAGACCATTTGCTTTACCAGGGAAATCCATCTTCATCTTAGTGTGCTACTTTGCATCCTCAGAGGAAAGTGAATAGTGGTCATGCTTTGTGGGTCCTTGTAGCACTGACCTCAACTTTCTGTTAAATTCTTTTAAGTGCTGGAGATAGATTTTATGTTGGCAGCATTTAGCTCTCCTACCATTATCTCTCTCATGCCTTCCTCTTTTAAAGTTCATTATGATCTTGTGCAGTTACTGTAGGTGTCATCTACTGCATCTTTGTCATTTGGCTCCCCCTGCTTTCTTCTCTTTCCTTTTGGGTTCACTCTACATATCTCTCTCAGCTCTTACATCTCTCCCTCTCTGGCTTTCTTTTGTATTCCAGATTCTCCAAACACAGGAGAAATAACTGTTCAGTGAGGCTGTTAATGCTATAGAAAGGACACAAAGATCCTGCTGCGTAGGAGAAGGGAATAGTTTAGAGCTGCACTCCTACAGGTAGGAAAGGCAGCTGGTATAAGATACATGTGCTATGTCTGTTCAGTCCTCTGTGATGTTGTAGACTTGAGCTTGTACTTCAGCCCAGCTCTGCACCTTTTCAAGCATCTTATTGTCATTGCTAGACTAAACTGCATAGACCAAACAGCAGGTATCAGCCCTCCTAAAATCCTGCTTAGCTTTTAATACACAGCATCTCCATAAGATTTCTGCAGGCCTGGCATAGAATCAATGCTTTTTATGAGTACTTCCATCCCACTGAAGGAAGATGCTTCTTGTAACTTAAGATTATTGCTCTTGAATATCAGGTGCTACTTGAATCTGCAGAGAAATGATTGCTCTTTGTTTTCTCATTTACACGTAGTTCATTCTGGGCTAGGTTACTTTGTGCCACATTAAAACTGTTCGGTGGAATTGATGTGCAGATTTCAACCATCTGTGCCCCTGACAATAGCACACTGGTGTATCTTCCATTGGATTGATGGTGTCCTGAAGGCAGAAGAAAATTATGATCTAAACTAAAAAACCGCCTTTGAAGTGATAGTTCAGAAAGGACTTCAGGAAAAAGAGGGAAGAAGCCCCAAATATAGTATGTTAAAAGAAAAGAATTTGGGACTTTCAGAAAGCAAATTTGCTACTCTACCCCTTCACTCATTAACAATTACAGTGTTTTTTTTCTCTCTTCTCTATAAGGAGAGGCAAAGTAAAAGAACAGTGTAAGATCAGAAATGTAAAACCACAGTTGTTCTTCCTTTCTGGTTGACTGCCATCCCAGTGGAGAAATCAGGGAAACTGCATATTAAGCAACAGATGGGTAATCCTGGGACCAGGGACCTGCTCTGTATACCAATTTATAGCAGGTCCTAATCTGGAATTTAAAGGCTGTCAAATTTTAAAATGTCATGTAAATCATTACACAAAAATGCAATTTTCTTATGATGAAAGATTGGTGTCTTTCACCTGATGTTGACTTCATCTGTTCGGTATATTATAAATTGTTTTTTTCTTCAAAATACATGTAGATCTCTGGTCAAATTTGCTATATGGGGGATCAAGGCTAAATGTGAGAGAGTTATGCCTTACATATACCTGTATATGAGCGCGTGCACATGTGCACTACTGTGGGCATTGAGATAGCAGGATAATGCATCTTCCTCCTCTGATTTTTAGATGACTTATATTTTGAAGAGATGCATGTTCCATCAATATTTGATATTTTTACATCAATATGTCACCATAATTTTTCTCAACAACAATGTATGGATGCAGATATCTGTCTTGGTGGGTTGCACTATGTGCAGAGATGCGTCCTGATGTTATCCTGTCTTTAATCCGCCAACTCTGACACAGAAACATCACGTTCCTTTTATCTGTCAGAATGAAATCTTTTTCTCCAAAGAGCTCCTGGATTTCAATTTTAGAAGTAAAGATAAAAGCAAACCAAAGTGGGGGTAGTAATCCAAACCCTTTCTGGCTAGGATTATTGATTACCCAGTCAAGTATTGGATCAGATGATTTGATTTTGTCAGTGTGATGGCATTGTCAAAGCCTTTGGTAGCAAAACAATTCATTTTAAATGCCAGAATTGAAATAAATGAAAGAATTCCCCAAAATTATATTCTGCCTCTAGTTATTCTGGTCTCTGATTTTCATTTTGGTTGTATTGCTGTGCTGGTGCAGCCACATGACAGCATACTTGCATTTCTCAGGAATGGTGTGCATCACTTGTTTTGAAAGTGAAGAGCACTCCAGTGCTTTCAACTGTATTGTAAATGTCAGAAAACTGGAACCATTTAATTTCATTCCTCCAGTGCTGCTGGAAGGGTAAATATTAAAACAAATCATGGTGTTGGGTGTTATTTTATACCAAATTACTATAATACCATAATAGACTTAGTCTACAGATGCTAAGTCCAAGCATGTGTAATTTGTACACTCTAAATACCCTTGTAGGAATTCTTTTTCATCACGTTGGAAATATAATGTCAACATTCAAAGAGACTCTCTAAGAAACTAGGTTCTGAAATCACTTCAGTTGGTTGTTGCAGTTGCTCTTCTTGAAGTGGCGTAACTCCTGCAGCTAGCAAAACTCATTTACCCCTCCCTTTTCAATACTATTGCTGGTCCTCATTTTGCTTGAACATGGAGGAAACCCTTCTGGAGGCAAGGTATTGAAAAAGTCAAGCTTGCAGTCAGCTAGTTTATTATGCTTTGTACTTTTATATTTCTGATCTGCTTACCATACAGAATTAAATATGTTCCTCCCCAATCAGCATGTGCTCTCAGACTATCACAGAGCAACTTCTGCACCACTTATTCAGTAACTAACTAATAAGTATATATTCTGTTATTGTTAAAAGAGAAAAATACAATAAATTGATATTTTCCCTTGTGTTGCTGATTTGCAGCTACTGGAGTTGTGTGGTGGTTTAGCCCTGGCTGGAGGCCAGATGCCCACCAAAACCAGTCTTTTACTCCCCTTTCCAGGTGGACAGGGGAGAAAAGATATATTAAGAGGCTTAGGAGTCGAGATAAGGACAAGGAGAGATCATTTTATCAGCGACGATATGGGCAAAACAGACTCAACACAGTGCAGGAAAGAACTATTCTAATTTATTACACTACACTAGAAAGAACAGTGAAGAACCGGAGTCAGGAGTGCAATCAAATCTTAAAACAAATGCAACCAGATCTTAAAAAACACGTTCCCCCCACCACTCCCTTCTTAGCAGACTTTAATCAGAATCTTGCTCCCTTCTTCCCCCCCGCTCGCAGTACAGGGGGGGCAGGGACTGGGGAACGATGGGGTTCTCAGTAGCACCTTCCCCCCACCCCTCCATTCTAAGCAGAATTCCCTTTAGCCATGATTTTACTCCCTTCTTCCCCCCCTGCTCGCAGTACAGGGGGGGGCAGGGACTAGGAAATAATAATGGGGTTCTCGGTTACTTCATGAGCTGTTTTCCTTTCCCAGATCTTAAAACACCTCTACCTCCCCACCCCGCTCCCTCCTTAGCAGACTTCAATCTAGTCATGATTTCACTCCCTTCCTCCCCCCGATCACAGCACAGGGGGGCAGGGACTGGGAGACGGGGGCTTCGGTCAGTTCCTTGCAAGTTGGTTTCCTTCTCGGCCCGGGGGGGGGAAAATCCATTCCACACACCCTCCCCCTGCTGCGCCATGAGAGGCCCCAGTACTAGAGACAAGTCCTCCAGGAACTTTCTCCGTGTGTCTCATCAGCTGCTCCGCCTGGATCCCTGCTGTGGCGGGCAGCAATAAATCACAATGTCTCTCAGTCCAAGTCCTCACACGGGGCACACCAGCCTCCCCCAGCAAACCTGTACCAGTGCAATTCTCTCTCTCTCTCTCTCGCTCATCTCTGTAGGTTCCAAGTGCTGGCAGGGGCCTGCTTCAGCGTAAGGGTCACAGCGTCTTCTCTATGTCTCCACCTGCTCCATCCAGCGTGGAGCCCCTCCACGGGCTGCAGGTGGGGTCTCGGCCTTTACCATGGGGTTTCTCCACGGGCTGCAGGGGCATCTTTCTCTCCGGCACCTGGGGTGCCTACTCCCCCTCCCGGCCTTGGTGTCTGTACAGCTCGTTACATCTTCTCACTCCCTTCTCCGGTGGCAAAATGCAGCTGCTTCCGGGTTGTTTTCTCCTATATGTGATTCTCAGAGGCGCTGTGACTATCTCTTACTGGCTTGGCCCCAGTCAACAATGATTCTGGCCTTGGATTGTTTACATTTTGGAGCTCCAGAGAATTCCTGCAGCTCCTCACAGCAGCCATTTTGTGCACCCCTGTTCTTTTCCAGCACCCAACCTCGCAAAACCACGACAAGTTGGAGTATCCCTAGCAACTCAGGTTTCATGTACACCTGTGGAGACCTGTGTGTTTTTGCAAGGTGAATAGTCTTAAACATCTCTAGAAATTCCCTCCAGAGATAGGCAAGCTGTGTTTGATTTGCTGCTTAGTTATCTTCAATTTTAAATCATCCTGAAGTCTTTACACACACTAATAAACTTAAGCCTCATGACACATGATATAAATTGTGGGGATTATAAAGTCATTCTGCAGAAGTTGACCCTCTTATGTTCTTGTGGTGTTTTCTCCACTTTGGTCGTTGCAGTAGAGTCTCCCTCTGACACCACTTGCTTTCATCCCAAATTACAATTCATGCTTGTAAAGTTTAGTCAGAACATTTAACCTCAGTTACACCACTGGGTAACTGTTGGGAATTGTATGGTGGCATCAGGATGAGAGGCCAGAAAGAAAACCAGCTGTTAGCAGGGAAACAAATAGCGGCAGTAATGGCAAACTGTGTAACAGCATTGTAGGTACGGATATGTGTAATTCTGGGTATTTTCTGGAACTGCTAGATCCTTTCAGGTTTTTGTAGGGCATTCCCTTTGAAATAAAACTTTTACCTTGTTGCGCTTCCAAAGCATTTGGCTGAAAAATCTAGTGATGTCTAATAACTGTACAATTAAACCCCTTTTGTATATTGGGATGATGCCTCTTTCTATATAGAGGGTGTTGAAAGGTATAGTGATCGTTCTCTTAGTCAAATAACTTTATCTTTAAAATCTTCAGTTTGCTTTTTCAGAACTCCAAAAATGGTAGTGTATAATTGATATCTTAATCAGACTAGGTAATTATGCTTGCAGAGACCTCTGCAGCCTAAGCTGCCTGTACATGACTGAGTCTGCACTGAAGCAATCTGCACATAGTTGTTCACCTAAACAATAGCATAGTATTACTGGCAAATGTATAATTCAAAAGTAGCAATCTATAGTACCTCAAAGATTGGTTTAGAGTCTGAGTTATTGTTGAGGCCTTTTGAAGGAAACTAATGCAAATGAACTTCCATTTTGAGAAGTTCCAGCAGTTGTCTTGGGAGGAGAAGGCAGCAGGAGTCACCCAGGGATTACTTTATCTAGATAAAAATTAGAATATTTACTGTGTTCAGTCTTCCATGTTCCTCTCCAAATATAATTTTAAAAATAGCAATATGGCAAGAAAAGGGGAAAAAAATGGAAGAGGGATGGCTGTCTGATGGGCAAGGCAGTCTCAGGAACATGTAATCCTCAGACTCTTTTCCCAGAGGAACAGGCCTGTCTGACTGGGCACCCACTTCTGAAAACTTGTGAAACAAGTCTGGCGCATTTTCCCTCCAGAAAGATACTTTCCTTAGAAGTAGACTAGATTAAACAGGCTTGTGTGAAAAAGGCTGTTACTAGACCACTGTGGTAGGTGCAAAGAGAGTTGTTTTTTCTGTCTCATCCCTACTGCGCTTAAATTTCCAGCATTTTTCTCCTTTCCCACTTTTCTGTTTCTTTCCCTTTGCTGTTATAGTACCCTCTCCCCACAAAACTCCCTCCCTGCTTAAAAACCTCACAGCAGAAATGGAGACATTTACATTTATCACATCTCTGATCATTGCATTGTCCTTGTGTGGTTTTATTATTTAACACTTGAAAGTATTTAAAGGAAAAGATGGAAATGTGCTACTCAGAGCACAGATTACCATCTTCCCTTACTCTATACTTTCTATGGAGCAGCAGAGCCAAATAAAGGTTTCTTTTAATATTACATGGTTCAGGGTATCCCGAGAATAACTGGCTGTTAAAAACATTTAGCCTGCTTACCTGTATCGATTTGCTGCAAACCTCTGAGCTGATTTCCCCCCTGGTTTGTCATTTCTGTTGGATCTTGATGAACCAAGGCAAAAGACTGAAATTGGCTCCACTCTGAGCACAGGTGTGATACATGCAGCAGCAAACTTCCTTATCCTAAAATTATTTTAAATAATCTTGCATATTATTAATGCTTGTCTCCTTACACCTTTTTGCCTAAATGTTAAAGGTGCTATGGTATTGAATGGAGCCTTATCATGCTTTAAGATACTTTGGTGGTAGCTGCTGTGGTACTGGTGGCTATTATAAGCCTGAATGCTACCTGTGTCTTGGTAATTATATTTCCAAAAGTCTAACAACATATTCTTAAAGCTTTGTGTTTTATGTGAAACGCCTAAATGCAAGCAAAGTTGTAACACTGAAAATTCACAAATGCAAAGCTTACTGAAGATGCAGAAGCAGAACTATCAACAGGGAAGGTTTGTAGTTGAAGTGTTTTAAAAAAAAACAACAAAACCCACAAACCAAACAAAAACCCCCAACCCATGATATCAGAATTATATTGCCTTGGGTGGCTTTTTCACTTGGCCTTCCTCAGCCAGTTACTGAGTAACATCAGCAAGCAGTTTTCTGGATGGAGTCTGGAAGTGTGGAGCAAAAGAGAAAGATAGGACAAGCCATTACCCGGCTTCAAAACTGCAAGAGGGTAGGTTTAGATTAGATGTTAGGAAGAAATTCTTCAGTCTGCGGGTGGTGAGGCCCTGGCACAGGCTGTCCAGAGAATCTGTGGCTGCCCCCTCCCTGGTAGTGTTCAAGGCCATGCTGGATGGGGCTTTGGGCAACCTCACTAGTGGAGGGTGTCCCTGCCCGTGGCAGGGGGGTTGGAACTAGATGATCTTTGAGGTCCCTTCCAATCCAAAGCATTCTATGATTCTATATTCAGGACACTTAAGCACCGCTTTTCACAGAATCATAGGGGTTGGAAGGGACCTCGAGAGATCATTGGGTCCAACCCCCCTGCCAAAGCAGCTCCCAAGCTCATATTGCACAGAGGCATCCAGGCAGGTCTTGAATATCTCCAGAGAAGGAGACTCCACCACTCCCCTGGGCAGCCTGTTCCACTGCGCTGTCACCCTCACTGTGCAAAAGTTCTTCCGCATGTTGGTGTGGAACTTCCTGTGCTCCAATTTGCAGCCATTGCCCCTTGTCCTGCCTCCACAGACCACTGAAAAGGGGCTGGCCAATTCTCCCTGCATCCCATGCTTAAGATAGTTATAAACATTAATTAGGTCCCCCCTAAGTCTTCTTTTCTCTAGACTGAACAGTCCCAGCTCACTCAGCCTGTCCTCATAGGGGAGATGTTCTAGCCCCTTAATCATCTCCGTAGCCCTTCTTTGGACTCTCTCCAGGAGGTCCCTGTCTTTTTTATACCAGGGAGCCCAGAACTGGACACAATACTCCAGGTGGGAAAGCCATTACATTTTCTTAGGAAAAAAACTCTTACCACAAACAACAGAATGAAATTGATGTATTTCCATTCAAAACTGTTTTACAGAGTAGATATCATAGGCAAAAGAGCCATGTACAAACTCCAGCAAACAAGTTATTCACTAAGAGCTGCAAAAAGTGTGAAAAAACAAACCCACAACCTAAACAACCAAATGTCAAGACCCCACAAAGTAGCAGAGCAGGAGTTGTACAGTCTAGGAGCTTTAGAACCATCCCATTTCTGCCTGTGACATATTGATGCTGATTGCTGACAGTAGTATTGTGTTTCAGAAAGAATAGCGGGAGATAAAAAATTGCTGAACAAGTGACTGGCTTTGAGTTTACATGCACTCTGGGAATGAAATGGAAGCAGCATAAACTGAAGAGTAAACTGTTTTGAAAGCAGAAAAATTATCAACAGCTTAAGTTATAAGTATGTCTTATGGATATTGGTTTTAATAGGGAATCATGAAGTTCAGTTCTTACAAGTCTGCCACTTACATATATTTTGCTGATCATTCTTGACTATCAGAGGTAATTTCTTGTTGGCAGGATCATAAATATCTGACAAATGGACAGGAAAGAAATTGTGTAGTGAGTTGGGTGCAGAGAGACTGGAAAAAACATAATTGAAAGGAACTTTGTTCTGGCTACTGTGCCCCTGTTGGAGCATGTCTGAGGAGGGCAAGAGGAGGGTAGGTAGCAAGTAATCAGATAGGTAGACCTGAAGTGAAAATGTGCTATTGACACTATCTCCCAAGTATGCCAAAGTTGCACTGTTTGTCAGCTAAAAGAGATGACTCATTTGCTTAAGTCACAGTTATGCTGTTCCTGTGGCATAGAAGCCTGAGGCAGGGTCTGGCCAGGGCTTTAGGGAGACAAAAAAAAGCAAAAAATTGTATGCTTAGGCCACGTGCCACAAAAAAGCATACATAAACTGAAAGCTATTAATCTTTGAAGCAGTTTGGCGGGAAGGTTTTAGTCTTCCCAGATACTTGACCCTCAGTCGAAGTAGGTTCACAGCCAAGGCAGAGAATCTACCCCATTACATAGACTGGAGTAGAAAGCTAGGTGTTTCAATGTCTTCCTGGCTTCTATGGAGATTAAAAAGACAACTTCTGTTAGCTGCAAAGCAAACACTCTAGGGTGTCCAGCAATAGCTGATAGTAAAGGTGACCTTGTCCAAGCTTCAGTATAAACTTGCTTGACATAAGTATTTTTTGGGTATGTTGTGCATGCAAATAATTCTAAACCATGTCCAGACTACCCAGGCTGTGGGTGCAGAGGTTGTGCTTTGTGCTGTTTCCAGTGATCGCTGGGGAGTACTATGCTACAGGCACTTCCAGAGCTGTCAGCTCTAGCTCAGGGCCCTCCGTGGTTCTGCACTGCCACTGGGCTTACTTTTCTCTGTAATATCATCAGATGGGGTTGGTGGTAGTGTGTGGTTTTGTTCATCTGGGGGTTGTGTTTGGGGTATTTTTGTTGTTTGTTTTTTGGTTGTGGTGTTTTTTTCTTTTCTTTACAACTCCTTTCCGCCCCTGCTCTTTCCATTTCCTCTGGACAAAACAGCATTGTCTGAACAGCTGATGATTAGGTAAAAATTTGCCTTTGGGAATGCTTCACAAATCAGAACTGATCAGCACCCTTGAGGTTCTGTTACTTCTGCTGTTCATTTGTGCTGGGTTCCAGAGACCAAAGGGGGCTCTCCAGTGTTACGTGTTCCGTCTTGGACAATTAGTCAAGTGTCCCATAATAATGTCTTCCATGTGCGCTCTTAGCTGCTTCTCCTGCAAATGTCTGAGACAGTTTCTTTGATCATCCAAAGCCCAAAGAGCATTTTCCAAGTGGCTGAAAATGTTTTTTTACCTTTGCAATCTGAAAGCATTATAGCAAGGTGAAACTTCAGTTTTTTCAAGGCAGAACTGCAAAGCTTCTTTCACTCACAATACCTGAAAGCTTAAGTTTTCATGGGTCTGTTTTCTTAGGCATCCAACACCTTTCTAAACCTGCCCTACCAAACCAGTAGCAAGTGTAAATGAATGTAGCTTTTCCAATTTTGACAAACACCCATCAAATGATAGGACCAAGCAAAGAGTCTGGGCTCCAGCCTTTGCTGTTGCTTAGGACTGGTCTTGTTTTTGAGAACCTTCAATTTTGCTGTCTCTACTCATGCATGCCCATTTGTCCCAACTAGCATTCATTCACCATTTCTTATCATGTATTTGCCTGGGGTTCTCTAACCATTCTGTCAGGACCTTCATCTTTCTTTTAAAACATATTTTGGTACTGGCTTAAGACATCAGTTAATAGATTTTGAGGGTAACGTGATTTGCAACCATGATTCTGTAAAATCTCTGGAGTGTTTCCTAACCACCAGTCAAAAAGCATGTCCATTGTGTCACTTCAGCAGCTACTTTAAATAGCTTCAGCATCCACTGAACAATATTAGTGGAAAGTTGGGCATGCACTAACTTGTGTGGGTGCCTTGTCTGTTTAGGGAAATGACTCTTTTCCTTCCCCAAGTCACTGTGAGACCAGAATTCAGCAGTCAAGTGTGGGTAGAGCTTGAAATAAACTGTTTGCCTTTGTTGACCTGTCTCACAAGAGTTTGTCAGGGAGAAACTCATGTAGCACAAATTATGTCCTTTTTAGCATCAAAAAATGTTTGGATCAACTGAAAGAGCCTTTCATAAAGATGGCAGACTAAATCACTGTAAAAATATATAGTATATATTTTTGTTATTAAAGATGGATTCCTATTTCTGCAATATTTTATTATTTTAAAATATTATCCAAACTTGAGCTGTTTGTTCACTGGCATTCATGTTGCCTTTTCATGGTTTGGATTTTTTTCCCCCTTTGATTTGATATGGTTTCTATAAAGAAAATAGAAACTAATGGAAAAGTAAAAGCTAATGGCTAGTAAAGATGCCTGCCTTTTTTTGCATATAGGCTTCTTAGTTGCTATGAGGAGCAGCCATTTTTACATAGTCTTGATGACATCATATTTGCAAAACCATACTTGCTGGGCAAAAACCCCAAACCATATTTACAAAGATAGTACCTTATCTTGCAGTTTCTGACACAAACATCCCCCGAGTAGACCTGCCAGTTGCAAATGTGGGTCAGACTTCACTGTAACATTGGGGCTTTAAATAATACATCATCATCTTTGTCTGAAACTTTTCTACACTGGTGCTATTTTATTACAGGAATTTCCCTCACAGCTTGGGCAGCTGAAGATGGTTAGTAATATCTGTGCTATTACAATCCAAAGATCACTTTAAGACTACTTTCAGTAGTACAGACTCTAGAGGATTTAATGCCTAAATTTCCCTAAATATGATAATTTACTACTACTTTGTTTATATTTTTTAACAGCATCTTTTAATTGCTGTAATTCTTGTGATAGAAGTACTTCTGAAAACCCTCCGGTGATTGCTTTGTGCTTCTTCTCTCAAGGTGCAGGAAGGTATATTTTAATGGGAAGTCTCCAGACCTTTTTCCTGGTGTATGTTTTTCTGCACTTGCAACACTTTGTCTGGGCTGCATGCACTGCTGACTCACTTGAAGGTTTCAGTAGTGATCTCTCATCAATCATTAAAAGAAACAAGATTCCTGGGTCTAAAATTCAGAGTAATCTTTCTCCTTCTTTTTTTCTTTTTTTCCTCTTGGCAAAAACATTTAATCTTATCCAGCAATCTGCATTTTAGAGTGCTGCTTTGAAATAATGTGTTGTGAAGAATGCAGGGCAATTTCTGAAAAGTAGCTACTATAAAATATATTGAAACTATATCTCAGTTCAGGGTGCTAAATGAGCAGTGGAGCTGAGGTAAGAAAAGAATGTCAGTATTAAGTGTGTAGCTGTTAAGTGGTTGCAGGTGTATATGCCTGTGCTCAAACCTGTGTCTGTGCGTATTGTCCCATGGGGTTTTATCACCCATGAGTAAAACCGGTCAGTGAAGCGTGCAGTGCTGTGTGTTGGGCCACGGCCACAGCTGCATTATCTCCTACCTCTTCCTTGCCTTCACCTCTCTCCATTTTGAACAGATCTGCATCTATCCATCACAAATATCTCAAAGGTGATTAAAAGGCTCAGCAGACTCTCAGTTTTCTTACAGAAACTTTCTAGGTTTGAATCATTTGCTGCATAATAATAATTTCAGCAAGTAACAGGGATCAAAATTTGTAGTGCCAACTCCAGCATGCCTTCACAATGCTTTGAGTGATTAAATATCGCTGTAATTGCCATACAGAGCAAGCTGAAATAGAGGTAACTGAAGTGGTTTCCTTGGAGTTATCACAAAAGAAGCTTGTGGGCAAGGGCAGAAATATACTGTATCTCCCTTTTCTTAGGCACGTATTGTAACGGCAAAGTTGTGAATTAAATAAATTCCCACCCCACCTGCCAGCATGTTACACTTGTGACTGAGACTTAAATCTCATTCTCCTGATCAAGCAAATGTTATGTAAGATTAAACCTGGATGAAATTCTTGATTCTGGTTATTGAAATAATTTGAAACTTGCTTGATTTCAGTGGCAGGATGTAAGTGGCCCCTTCACACTTGAAATGAGCCAAGTTAATCTGGCAAGCATCCGCTCATCAAGAGGATGTTGGCTTCTGCCTCGGGCTGTATCTGAGCTTGTCTCTGTCCAGTGCCAGGGCCAGCTTCTGCTGCTAGCTATGAACTCACTGAGCTTTCCCATCATCATCTGCATCTCAGCCATGCCTTTCTTTTATCTGCCCAGTTCTTTCACCCTCGGTCTTTCTACCTTTCCATTTGCTTCCTCCCGGTTAAAATTCCCTACCACTAGCTGTGCGTTCATGCAGGAAAATTATAAACCTATTGTGATGTTTTAATGTATAGTTTTATGTTGGACAAACTTCCAGAAGTGCCTCTTCCTGTATCTTTTTTTAATCTTTATAATAAGCTGGTGAATGTACTGTAGTAGTCAGAATAGATAATATCTTCTATTATCAATTGCTTCAAAGCAAAAGATTGGATTGTTAACCTAATGAAAAGCAGCATTAAGGTTGCCTCAATCTTTTCCAGATACATCACAAAATATATCTGTGTTACATCTGTTTTAATGAATTGGGGTATTCCAAATAATTCCGAGTAGCTGGAGAAACTGTATTTGTTTGAAAATAGTGAAGCCTGTTTTTGGTTGGTGGTTGGTTTTTTTTTTTCCTGGTGCCTTCTCTGAAAAAAACCAGGTTTTTAAGCACAAATTAAATTTTTCTGCAGTGCATACAGCCTTGGTTGTAAGTTGAAATCAGTGAAGCTAAACTTAAATTTTAAGATGTCCTTAATCCACATCTAAAAGTGCATAGTACTTTGTTTACAACCCAGCGTCATGCCTTCAAGAAAAGCATCTTTTGCCAAGTAGGCTCCAATTTCAGTCTTTCTCTGAGGAAAGTGTAAAAATTGCCTTTACCTCTGATTATTTGTAAATAGAGACTCAGGATGCAAAACTGTAGACTGGAAGATTGCTATGTGTGTGCAAGGGCCTACTTAATGCTTAACTATGTGAAAGCATTTGGGTTTTATCTTTTGGGCCCGTTCCAAATTCTTATTTTCTCTTCCACTCTGTGTGTATATGTAACACACAGCATTACAACCTAAAGTTTAGCTGCTTTGTTTCCTTTTACTTCATAACCTTTTAGAGGGCTTTGCAAATTAAATTTGGTAATTGAAACAGACAAGTTTCTTTAACACAAATTATAGCCTATCTTAGAATGCATGATCTGTTTCATAGCCATTACTGTGACTAAGTGGGCTGTGTGGCAGGAGACTCAAGACTCTAGCTTAATAAATCATTGCCCGCTTGGCCAGTTTTAGGCATGAAAGAACAAAAGCATAATATAATTTCTGGTTCAAGTAAAGGATTATCAAGAAAGATTTGCGAGTTGTGTGCAACCTCCTAACCTTCTGGGAAAGAAGGCATTCTAGAACTCACTTATCTTCCCATGAATAAATAAAACAGTCTTGCCAATTAAAAGTCCTTTATTGATAACCTGCAGATTTATTTTGTGCCATAGCTAGAATGTGGGTATCACAAGACAAAGTTTAATTCAATTGTGTAGATCTCCCAGTGGGAGGCAAACAATGTGTGAAAGAGCCCCTGCTTGCTTTGAGAACGTGAAGTATTGGAAAGTGCACACAACTTCCTGACCTAGCTCACCCCACAAGAGGCTGCAAAACCATGTTGGTAAGAAAACAAATGAACATTTTACACAAATTATAATAGAAGTCCAGCTTAGTGATTTAGAGTTTCAAAAATACAAAAGATATATACAGCTTCAAATGGGAATCTCCTTAGAGGTTAAATTAGGGTCTTGAATGCATGCAGATGAATGAGGATGCTTTAATCGTAGATGAATGAAGTTTAACTTATTTAAATGGCACTCTCTGTCTCCACTTCTAATTGTACCATATGGCATCACCTAATAAGAGCCAAGTGCAGATGCCAGTTATATCACAGTATGATATATTATAAAGCAATCAAATTTGAAGTGAAGATTTATGATGGAGCTGCTCTTTGTTAAAATCAAGAAAACAAAAAAGCCATCTGATCTATTGCGGTCACTGAATAGGCCTCTGTTTTGGAGCTTCTGTTCCAAAGACTTGTCCCTTGGCAGGCATCCTGCATCAGTAGGAAGTCTCAGAAGAGGTTAGGAGAAGAGGGAAGGATTCCAGAGGTGAGACATAACCTTTATGATGTGACCAAAATACTTTGCTCAGAAGGACAAAGTGGCAAGATCCTGAAGTGAACTGAGGGATTGCTCCATGCTGGCGTGCATCTGATGGAGCTAGAGTGGTAATCATCTTGTTGCTTCTGTAAGTGCATTTAGGAACCCCATTCTGGGATTATCACCAGATTATTTTCTCTCCGCTCCCCACACATGTTAAGGAGATGGAAGAGCCTGTTCTGTTTCTTTAATTTTTACCCATGTGTAGCCCACGTTAGAGGGTTTTGTTGGTATTTCAGGCTTGATCATATGCAACTGTGAATATCTTTAAGGAGATACTCTGTCCCAAAGACCAAAAAAGTGATGAGGAATCCTTTGCATGCTTTCATCTTTGTCTGCGTAGTACTATATTAGACAAACTTGGAAATTAAATTAGGTACTGGTAAGCTTCCTTAGCCTGCCTATGGGTGCATCATCATTAAAATTAACAACTTGATCAATGAAGCAGTGTTTTTAGCCTATGTTGTCTTCTAGTTATTTACATACAGAATTCACAATGGTATTTCAGCCAGTCACAGTAACTTTTCAGAAGCTGTAAACCTGTCATTTCTTTTCTTGATTTGTTACAGGACAAGTGGTGAAATACACCTTGGTTTTATTTTGCTTTTTTGTAGAGCAAAAATCAGTTTAGGTATGTGTTTTTGTCCTTTTTAATATCACCAAATGATTACTGAAAACTTTACACATACCAGGAAGCGTTTGTAGTTGTTCCTGTGGTCAGAGGGGAAGGTGTAGCAGTTGATGTTCATTTGCTTGAGTTTGTCTAAAACTCGAAATAGCATGGTAACAGTCTTGGTTTAAGAAATTGCTACTTAGAAAAAGTTNCCCCCCCCCCAATAAACTCAAATCTGAGGGACCTATCCAGCATCTTTAAGAATTGCTCTTCAGCAAGATCTATAATCTGCTATTATTCAAAACCATTTATCATTTGATATCAAAAATATTCTGCTGGAACACCAGGAGAACAATCAGCATCCATCTGCAAACAGAAGGATTCAAACTGTGATTTCTGCCATTGCCACTTAGTGAAGCTTTAAAATAACAGTCACCAGAAATAATCTGCTGGTGAAGAAATCGCAACACATGTGCATTCTGACTGTCATCTGACCTGTGTGCAAGCATGTAAATCTTCCATTATTCCCAAACTGAATAATCCTTGGATAAAACCAAAGCCATCAAGCGGAAATAATAGTCAGAACTATGTAGCACTGACAGTATGCAGAGCTCGCTCTTCTTCTCTGGCTTTTGTTGCACAGCTTGCAGAGCGAGGGGTGAAATAAAACAGTTGCACAAGAGTGTGTGAATCTTCAAGTACAACAGAATGATCTGTCCAGACTAAAAATACAGGGAAAGATGAAACAGGAGGAAGATTAGGGTAGATGTACAGGGCCTGAGACAACACAGTGACAACACTCTTCTCCTGCTGAAGAGAAATGTATGGGTTTGATCAGATGGGTCAAGTCCTGAACTGAAGGATTCTTAGTTCCTCCTCACGTCTGCCCGTGGAGACCAGGATATTCACAAAGCTATTTTGTTACAAAAGTAAAGAAGCACCCTGGCAAACTCATGCCATACGTGACGAGAAGCAGATACTCGAGTGGAACAGAGCATACATTTTCTTTTCAAATTTACCCAAAAAGAATTTTCATTGTTCCTAATAATTTAATCCAGGTTCCCTCCTCTCTCTGCATGTTGTTTACTGAACAGTTCAACATATAAACTCATTTAGCTACTTTCTTTTGCTGTTAAAAATTTCAGGGAAATTACTTAAAGTTAAGCATAATTGTTATTCAGAGTTTGGTCTGACTCCTGAGATTGCCCTCTTTGGTTGAATTGTCATGATGATTTTTCTGATGCCTCTCTCTGAGGACCAAGTCTGCTGTTTTGCTCATTCCCTGGCCTCTTCCAGCTCCATATAGAGTCAATGGAGAGAGAGAAGTTTTTCCAGAGGGCAAATTGAAAGCATCTTAAATAGCCCCCTCTTCTAAATCTCCCTCTCCAGAGCTTGGTCTCCACCATTGAATATAGCATGTAAAACTTGTGTTGAAAAAAACTTGTGTTGCCCTGGAAAAAATTTGCATATCCAATTTGCTCTCACATAAGTTGATTTATCTGCATCTTTCCAGCTCTACCTGCAGAATGAGTCTGAGTGCAAAAAAAAAAAAAAAAATATCCAGGGAGATCTGTCACGTGGGGTTGCCAGTCAGACATCTTCCTTTAGTTGATAAGATGATGAGCCTTTGAAAATGTCTGATGGACTATGGTCCATCATAGTGAGGAGCCCCAGAACAGCTGTATCTCATAAGAAGGCGGTGATCCACAGTTATGGAGGTGTTTGGGCTGTGTTTCTGTGGGGCTCGAGCTGTGCTTGTGGATTAAGGGAGGCCTGCTGCCTGAAGGAGGTCCTGGTTGAAGGACACTTGTGTGAGTTGCACCTAACAGTCCTGCTGAAGGCGCTAACTCACCAAGAGTAAAAGCTTCCAGATGTGTCCTAAAGAGGAGGGCATTATTAGTTTTGTTATTTTTAACAAGAAGGGAGCTGCCAGATTAATGTTAGCAGAGCCTGGTTATATCGTGCAGAGCTGATTTTCGAGGCAACCGGAGCAGATGTCCGAGTGTCACTGCAATCATGCTGCTTCCCAAACTGCAGCCATTGCACAGTAGGCAGAGCCTGTGGTTTGTGGTTATCTCAGCAGACTCTTGGGCTTGCAGCTGGAGGGTGTTCAGGCAACTTTGTGGCTATGTGGGCCCCTGGTTTCCCATGCAGTGTCCTACAGAAAATGTATTTCAGTTGCCTGAATGCTGTGTCTGCTGTATCCCACTAGAAAAACAGAATCCCAACGCCTGCAAAACCTGTATAACGAGCATTGTTCTGGCTGACTTCTCCCAGTTGATTTCAAGTATGTCTGGTAAAGTAATTTTCCTCTCATCACCCTGATGCTGTCACACCCACACCCTAATTGGTGCACCTTCCTATCATCTACCATGTCACCCTTATCAGCAGAGTGATCCTCCTTCTCTGCTCTCAACCCTTTCCAGCCATTCCCCATGCACTGCTCTATCCTCCCCCTCTAAATCTCCTGTTTGCATGCACATCTTAAAAATTTCCACTCTTCTGTCACCAAAATGGGAGCAACCTCTTACAACATTTTAAGATATTGGCAATAAATCCTGAAAGGAGATATTCAGACTTCAATAACAAAGATGATTCAAGATATAATGTGTATATTTTGAGAAGATCCACGAGTTTTGAGTTAGTCTGGGAAGTTTTACTGACAACAATGAATATTTTGTCAGAACCTTATTGATGAACATATCTCACTCAAAATTCACATTTTCTCCTATGTATATACCTACTATTTTCCTGCTATTTACAACCACCAGGTACTGAAATCAATGATGATTGGTTTTGTAGAGGACAAGTTGTTTCCAAATTTCAAGTGGCATTTTAAAATCCATTGATAGAAACTTTGTTCTTAGAACAAGACAATGATACTTAAAGTACCTTTCCTCTTGATAGATCAACAATGGATTTCTTTTTTCCTTGACAGATTTTATTCTATTCCATTTCACCTATTTCTCTTCCTGGTGATTTTAGTTTCAAAATTACTCCCCAATCCTTTATATATCACACAAGATCCTTTACATTAACTGTGGCGTGCCCATCGATAAAACAGAAGATGTGATGAGATCCATGTCTCTGCACTACCATAAATTGTTTAAGAACTCTTCACAAGATTTGTTAAAAACTTTTTGAGGAAAGTTTCCCACTACTTGATCTGGTTTTGGTCAGAATCTGAGTCATGGATAAGTACACGTTATTTTCTTTAAACAGATGTTTTATCTGTCACATCCAATGCCGATCAGATTAGGTAATTCCAGGTGATCTCGTCAGTTTGTTCTATATAAGCCTTTACAGCATAGGCAACCCTTACTGAGGCAGTGCAGGAAATTCATTTGTCTTCTGTTCATTGTCATGCTTGGTTGTCACAGAAAATCATTTCTCAGAATACCATATGTGCTAGGACCATTATTGTGCTCTATGCTATATCACATTTATTTTACATTGACTGGTGCTTGGGTTTCATGTTTTAGATCAGGAGAAGCAATTCCATCACACATTCTGAAGGTGTTTATCAAATCCACAGCTCTTGCTACACTTCATCCCCCCCCAAAATGAAAATAAATGCTGTTGATGTGTAGTCTGAGACCAGGCATTACCGTTTGATACAGGTATTGCAATGGTAGTTTGTTCATTTTAGGAGGAAAAAAGAGGTCTGTAAAGTGTGAAACAAGTTAGTCCTCTTTATTACGTGGGACGAACCAAATTGTCTAGGAAGTATGTTAGGAAGAGATAGATTGCCTGCAGTTTGCATTGACTTGAACTGCACATAGACTAGGTGTTTAAGGGCAGGACTTGATATGCTACCTATAGGAATGACAGGAAGATTATCTTTAAGTGTTGCTTTCAAACTGCATCACAAATAAATTTTTAAGACCTGGAAAGTGACGTTCAGCCAGCTCAGGTTCCTGCATAGGCATTAATATCATAGGAGAACCCTTAGAGTTGCAGAACCAGCCCCTAAGGAGGGAAATGCTTTCAACTGATGCTTCACATGGTCATCCCCAATAGAATGGTCTGTGTTGGAAGGAACCCCAATGATCATAGAGTTCAAATTTCCCTGCCACAGGCAGAGCCACCAGCCTCCAGGCATGATCTAGACAAGGTTGCCCGGGGCCCAATCCAACCTATCCTTGAACACCTCCAGGGATGGGGCATCAACCACCTCTCTGGACAGCCTATTCCAGCACCTAACCGCTTTCTCTGTAAAGAATTTTGCCCTAATATCTAATCTAAGCCTTCCATTCTTTAGCTTTAATCCATTCCCACTTGTCCTGCCATTATCGGCCCTTTTAAAAAGTTGATTCCCCTCCTGTTTATATGCTCCCTTCCCATATCACATGCCACTTCATCACTGAGGCATTTTGCCACCTTCAAATCACATCTTAAAAAAAACTCCTGAGAAGTTGCTCAGGGCACTTGTAGCCAGGGTTGCTACTTGAATTTTGTTATTGCAACAGCAATTAAGGATAATAATAATCTTAGCCTCAGTATGTATTTTGTTATTGATTTTCAATATTTGTACTGGATGAGCTACATGCCTTTGAAAGAATAGCTTGGTTTGCTTTGCCATAGTCCTCCGATGGTGCCTGAGCAGGACAGCAGAATCTATACTACTGCCTAGCCCTATATCAGTGTTCCACAAGCTTTTATGCCTACACACTCTTTTCTGTCCCTCATGCCCCTCTGGACCATCTAGAACTACCCCTGTCCACCATGTCTGTTGGAGTAGTAGGTTTCAACCTTTTGTTAGTGCTACCTCCAAGTTACTTGTATTTCTCAATAGCTCTCCCCATAATGCATATAAAGCTTGGTTTTGAGTTTTCTGGACTTTTCCAGGTTGCTGGAGGGATTCCCACCTCACCACCCTCCCTCCCCTCTCTCTTCCTTTCTTGCCAGTATGGAGGGCAGAGAGTCTCTTCTGTGTACAAAGAGCTAAACTTTCTGCAGGAATTGAGTACTTTGCATTCTAGCAGTCTTCAGGCAGCGACAGACACGTAGGTTCTGATGATTTTTGAAGTCCTTTGCAGTTTAGGGCAACAGTGTGCCCTTCTTTCATCCTCCCTTCTCATGAATGTAGTCACACTGTGGGTCTGGCTGCTGCAGGATGTTATGGCTCCCTCTCGCCTGGCAGCCCCTACCTGGTCACAAGAGAAACTCATATAATATAACTGTCTGCAAAGGTGTGCAAGACAAAGTATTCCTCCGGACTGAGACACCCTTGGAAACCTACTGAGCTAGAGGTTGAGAGACTACCTTGTGGTTTGCAGTCTTCTATATGTGTGTGTGGACATATGCATCTGGTCTTTTCTTGTCATTATGCTCCTCCAGAGGCATATGCTATTGTTCCTTGTCTGACAACTGTGCAAGCAGCCAAGTCAGGTTTTGGTCTGACTTGGCACAGCCATTCTCCTGTCCCTTTGTGTTACAGCAGTGGACTGCGGACAGACCGTGCTCCAAGCATTCCTCAGAGGGGAACAAAGAAGAAAAAAGATCATGTTCTGTGGTGAAACCTATCAAGACCTGGTGTTTTAACAGATCTTTTGCTGCTTTTTTTTTTTTAAGACTTGCTCAAGTGTCCTGTAAGCTTGCAGAGGTGATCTGGGTATTCTTGAATGGCTCAGGAAACTGTATTTTTTGTTCTTTTTCCCAGACATGACCCACTTCTGTCTAGGATGATTGCTCCATTCTTCATCAGAGCATTGGCTTTTGGCTGCTGAGGTATATGTCAAACAGGACTGATTGCTTAAAGCCAAGAATAAATCCAAGAATTTATACATATGTAAGGAGCCTCTCTGCCTGGTCTGCTCAGCCCTAGCAATTTGGTTACCTTTTCAAGCCTTTCTTTGCAAGAAAGAAGATCGCTTTTTCTTCTCCCCTCCTCCTTCAAAAATAATAATCTTTACAACATGAAAAGCTGTCATGTATAACAAAGGGCCCAGATGCATACCATCATTGCTGGGTGGACTTATGCCAAGGAGAAGAAGATATTAAGACCTGTAGTAGACAGAAGAGCTAAACTTTATTTTCATTTTTTCTTCTTTTTTTTTTCTTCCCTATATAAAGGAGTCTAAGAATTTATTTTACAAGACCTGAACTCACCATCCCTACTGGTAAATATGAGTTTTATTGCCCAGTATGGGGGCATGGGTATCATGTTAGCAAACTGACCATGGCCCATCTCTAGTAAAATAGCACATGGTATGGATTACAGGAGATGTTGTGACTGGGTATTGCTTAGCAACAGTACATGTTTAGGTCACAAAATTGGTGACATAATTCATGCTGGGCACAAATAGGTAGTATCTGACTACATAACAGGCATAATGTTCAAAACAGCTAACCCTTTCCCTGCCTTCTAGCCCCACAATTATCTTTCTGCATTCCTTTATTTATCAAGACACGTTAGAGATGAAAAAAATTAACTTTCAGAGTTTAGGGAAGAGTGAAGTTCGTTCTTCTACAAAGAATTGTTCCGATGGAGCTTCTATTTGCTGCTGTCTGACTAAAAAAAATACAGGACATCATAGTGAGTGAACTCTGCTGTTGAAATATTGAGGTTTTTCCTGATTATTTTTCCTTTGTGTGTTTTAATATTTTTATATTATAATGCATTATCTTGAATGTTTGATGTTATAGAAGGAAAGAGAGTTTGGTGGTGTTAATTCTCTTTTGAAGATCATGTCTGCAAAAGGTGGCTTTTGGGCTGCTAGCATTTTGAGTCCCTTTTCACATTAATAGGTCAGACCTACCCATATTATCCTTATGTCACAATGATAAACCTTTGCAATAGAAAGGCAAGTTTGTGGCACATGTTGCTTTCTTTCTGTAGTTTGAAAATTAATTTTATGAATGTTTTAGTTTTTCAACTACAAGTAACATAATTCATGCTTATTTAAAGTTATGTAGAAGTCATAAGGGAGTCCCAAGATTTTGCTTTGTTGAAGCTTTGTTGAAGACTACTGTAAGAATATAAACACATCCCAAGAACAAAGCATTGCGTGTCTGCAGTGATGTCTGGAAGAGAATATTGCCTAAATGCTGTTTGAGTCTGCTTTTGGCCCAGGGTAGATATGTGTGAGGGGTTTTTCCTTAAGAGAACAAACAAATAACACACAATACATCTGACCTCAGAACTGATTTGTGTTAGTTCTTTCAAAGTCTTAAGGTATTCTCCTTGCTCTTGGCAGAGAAGGAACAAGATGTTTTTTAAAGCAAAATTGTAACTTTTCCTTCCTAATGAATAGGAAATAATATTTTAATGTATATGATCTAAGTACTTAAGAAATGTGATGGGCATCTTCACTGTCATCTGTTTTAGAGCATTCTGTAAGACTAGGATACTTCACTATGATGTTTATGATTTTCTCATGCAGTGCTTTCACTTGCAACCTAGGAGCAGACCCAATAGGTCATTCAGGACGGACAACAAAATTGTGTGTTGTGGTATAGCAGGGATTTGTTGGAATTTTAATAACTTTCCTTTCACCTCCCCTCCACCTCTTTGATAGGAAACTGTTGAAAAGTGGTTTTAATTGGTTAAAATTTTATTATGAAGCACGGTTGTCATAGCTTGTCACAGGGCACTGTCCTTTCCCACAAAACTGCACCACCATGGGTCTGAAATGGGAAACTAACCTTTTCTTTATTTCACACAAGTCAAAAAAACAGCATTGAGAGGATTCACTCAGGCTGAGCTTGGTAAAGGGATTCTTATTTAAATCAGAAGTAGGAAATTGTAAGCCTAATATTAGCATCTGAGCATTATATAAAGCTGTAAAAGCCACAACGTATATTGAAATTTGTAGCTTCATTTCAAGTTCATAACTTTATCAGATAAAATATTTCTGGTTATATATAGTGCATGAAGTGCTAGCTAAAATAGCAGCTCGCTGTGCACGTGAAAACTGAGACCTGCTCACTGTATGCTGTAGACAGGGCCAAATTCTAGTATGTTTTAACACAGTCAAAAGTGTCAATGTCATTAGTACACTCTTCATCTATGATGAAACAGCCTTAAAATATCTTGCTTATGAAAAAAAAGAAACCCAAAACAGTGGGAGCATTGGTTTGTGTCTGGGAAGGATCTGGAGTTGGGCTCATCCGCAACTGGTGAAAGAACAATGCCTTGCTTTTCATGTATTGTGTATCATTTAATGATCTTAATGTCTTCCCAAGTAGGCATGACACGGTCATCCTCTGACACTGCTCGGGAAATAAAGACAGAAAGAAGGGAGGTAGTTTGTTCAGTGTCCTATAAGAAATGTGCTGGAATTGGAACTTCTACAAGTTCCAATCCTTTGTCCTCACCAAAAGATTGCTCTTCCTCTCCATAGGTGTTCAATGGGTGCTTCAGCATTCCCTCTCTTCCATGGGGCACCCTCTGTTGCAGATGTAAATTTAACACACAACTTCGCTTTTGGCGCTGCTGTTATCATGAATTACAAATCTGAAAGGTGATTCACCAAGCAGTAAAAGCTATTACTGTTACAGCCTGGGAATGCAATATTGTTTCAGAAACTGAGGCTTCATTTCTTTTAGTTCAGGAGAGCCTTAAACCTTTTCCTCCGTGATAAATGCCAGCAACTTGTGGTCTGAATGGCTTTGTGTAACTGCTGAAATGAATGGCTACTACCAAGCTGGCTTGCTATGCAGAGGTTAAGGAGTTGGGGTCATCTGGAATGTAACATGCAGATGGATCCTAAGATTTTGTCTCATTAGTGTGATTTTTTAAAAATTTTTTTTCACTTTTGTAATTTATTTTAGGGTTAAGAAAGCCAATTATTTAGGGGCGAGAAGAAAAATCTACTCCCATCAATCTAGGTAGGACACTCTTGATTGTCTAGATGCAACCTAAACAAGTGAAAACTTGAACTTATTTTCTACTTGCATATGAGTCTCTACACCCTCCAAAGGGTTTATGCCTGTACAGCACAACTGAAATCCCTTCCCCTGGTAAGACAGAAGCCACTCATGGAATGGATTTAGTGGACCAGACCATCCATTTATAGCACTCACTGCAGTTCACACCCATCCAAGTGGCTGTGTGGCCACTCACAGCTGTGCTGTTCCTGATTCAGTGCCCAGCCTCTATTGGCATGTAAATTGCAACTAATACTGAAATATGGGGTGTTCAAGGGCCTGTTGGTCTTTTAATCTTTTCTGTGAGAGCTTTTTCTTTGGAGGAATAAATAACAACAGCCCTTCCATCGAAGGCATCCTGTAGCCTTTTGCAAGAGCCCTCCAGAGCTCAACAGGAGCAGTCTTGTCCTTGTCAGTAGACATTTTGGGGGAGGTGTTAGGAGGTGAAGGTTTTCTTATCCCATGGATTTGCTCCCTTGCTAATGGAAGAACATTGGTGTTGTCAGTTTAGTAGGTCTGCATGAAAATGTTGGAACAAATGCTCTGAATGCTTGGACTGAATTTAGTATGAAGGTGTGACTTCAGTGCTGATGACTGCTTTACTGTTACATTGTTTGGTAAGTCTCTTTTTATCTCTGTTTCCTGGTTTGTGTTGATTCCTTTATTGGATTTTACTTTACCCTTTTTAAAAAAGCACACATTAATTTTCCTGTAATCAAAAATAACTAAAGTAAAATGTTGCATCTTGTAGTAGTTTCACCCTGGTTGGAGGCTAGATGCCCGCCGAAGTCACTCTATTACTCCCCTTTTCAGCTGGACGGGGAGAAAATATATATTGAGAGGCTTAGGAGTCAAGATAAGGACAGAGATCATTCTTCAATCAGTGTCATGGGCAAAACAGACTCAACACAGAATAAAGGAAAGAAAACTATCTAATTTATTACAGTACAGTACACTCACTACATGTACAGTGAAAGCATAGTTGGATAATGAGATGTACAACCAGATCTTAAAACAGGTCCCCTCACCCCTCCCTTCTTAGCAGACTCAACTTTATTCATTATTTCTCTCCCTTCTTTCACCCTTCACTGTGGCATGGGGAGGGGCAGGGACTGGGGGAAATGGGGGTTTCGGTCAGTTCCTCATGAGTAGCTTTCCTTCATAGCTTGGGGTGCAGCACTCCTCACACCCTTCCCCTGCTCCAGCGTGGGGTCCCACCCATGAGAGACAGTCCTTCATTAACTTCTCCAACATGAGCCCTTTCCCACAGGGCTTCAGCTCTTCACCAACTGCCCCAGCATGGGTCACTGCTATGGGGTGCAGTCATAAATCATAGAATGGCTCTCAGTCTCTCAGGCCCAGACTGCTTCAGCCTAGTCCTCCATGGGGTCACAAGCCTACTCCCCCAGCAAACCTGCTGTGGAGTGGGTTGGTCTCTTGTTCATCTCTGTGTCCCTACCTCTCTCTGTGGGCTGCAAGTGCTGGCAGAGGCTTGCTCCAATGTGGGTCACAGCATCTTCTCTATGTCTCTACCTGCTCCAGCATGGGGTCTCTACACAGGCTGCAGGTGGGGTCTCTGTTCCCTGTCCTGTTCTGTTGACTGTGGGGGAAAAACTTGTTCCAGCATGGTCTTCTCCACAGGTCACAGGGGAATCTTTCTCTTTGGCACCTGGAGCACCTCCTCCCCACCCCACTTCTTCACTGGCCTTGGTGCCTGCATAGTTCTTACATCTCACTCCCTTCTCTAGTGGCAAAAAGTGGTGGCTAGAGGTTTTTTTTCTCCTAAATGTGATTCCCAGGGGCACTATGACCATTGTTGATAGTCTCAGCCTTGGTCAACAATGACTCTGGCCTTGAATTGCTGATGTTTACTCTCTCAGGCCTGCAGAGAGCTTCTAGCTGTTTCTTGCAGAAGCCACCCCTGTAGCATCTCAGTTGATGCATACAAATTTGGAATAGCTTCTTGCTCAGTGGTAACTTATGAAACCAAAATCTGATGAAGTAGCGATGATGATTTACTGAGAAGTGCACTTTGCTAGCTGCACCTAATTTGCAATGACATCAAAAAGCAGGAGGACGGGAGAGAATGTTTCATCAGGGGGTTTTAATTTGATCTTCTATCTAAGCACACCCAGACTCACAGCTTATGTGTTCATGTTCCCATTCCCCAGACTAACACCAACAGACCTTCTCAGAACACAGGTTCAAGGTAGGACCTAAAACCTAGGCTACTGGATTAAAAGGGATCACATTCTCTTCTGGAATGTGTTGGAAGAGGCTACAGCCCTCCCTTGTTTCTAGAAAATGAGATTGTCATTCCAAGCTTCGTATTAAGCTGTGAGTTTTAAATGGCAGCAACTAAAATCAAGGTCTGAGAAAATCTTTTGAAATGTAAGGAGGCATGGGAAGTCAGAATACATACTCTCTTCTGAAGTCCCTGTTGGCAAGCTTAGTTTGCTCCCTGTTCAGGATGCTGTTTCAAAGCACACTTTTTTTTGGTTGCTTCAGTCTCTCCATACACCATGAGCAGCCATTATAACAAATATTAGAAGGCACAATCCTTGCAAGGCCAGGTCTGACCTGCTGAGTGCTTCAGTACTCATGTTCCCTTCCAGGATAAACAGAGGGAGCTTTACTCCTTGCAGCTGTGATTTTTTTTTTATGTCTTAACATCACTAGTGCAGTAGAAAGCAAGTGACCTGGTTATAAATTAAGGTCAGAATTGCTGCGTGTGTACACATGGTTTCTACCATCAGATAAATACACAGATAAACATGTGGTAGCTATTTTAATTAATCATACTCTGGGAGCTTTGCCCATTGTGTTCCCAAGAACAGTGTGCAAGATGCAGCACTCTAAAGAAATTCCACACATTGCATCAAGTGACCCTTTACCAAAAGCATGGCTGAGAGAAACTGTAATTTCCTTATTAGAATCACATGTCAGCACCTTGCCAGCTACATTCTTGAATCATCTTCAGTTCTTTTTTGCACTTGTTGCCCACAAACACTGCACATAAACCAATCTACAGGGTGACTCATAGGATTATTCTATGTCAAACCTCCTTCTCCAAAAAGCTGTACTGGAGTCATTTGATGCTGTGTTTGCTAGTGCCCTGGGGGCCTCTAGGCAATCCCCAAGCCAGCTGAGTTCATGTTACCAGGGATAAGTGAGCCGGCACTCAGACTGCATGCCTGCACAACTGTGACTTCTTTTCAGTCATAAAGTCATTTCCCAATTTATGTGGAAATTATACGTTGCTTGCCAAATATAGGAAGCAAGTTACACTGCAGTCAATATTTTACAGGTGCTCTATGGCCAGTTCTGGTTGTGACTTGTTCAGAATTTCCCTTTGGCTTTGGCGCTTCCTAGCTGGCTATTCATACAAAGTAGTGCTTGTATTTTGCAGATAACCTTGTTACAAATAGGAGTAAACACTAATTATTTACAGGATAGATAATTGCTTTGGAGAGAAATGCTCACCTACTTTCCTCTTTATCGCCTTTTCTTCCTCTGTCCCCTCAAAGCCTGGATTTCTGCCTTGTCCAAGAAAGCTTCTCAAAAAGCTAACAAGAAAAACATGAAGAGGTTCAGGGAAGAAACAGTTTCTGGACAGCACCTCAAAAGATGTTGGTTTTCAAAACCTTAAGGTTTTATTAATGCCAGAACTTCAGAGTGACATTTTTCCCTTTTTACCTTGGATCCAAGTTTACACAGATCGCTTCATGGTTTTGGGATGCATTGCTTCAAAGAAGCTGTAAACTGGAGAAAGCCCCTTTTAGATGAGGAATTGGGGTTCTCCAAAGTGTAGATCTTCAGCAAAACTACTGAAAAGAGGTAGTAAACTATCTAAATAACAAGCCTGTCTATTTATGCAGGTCCTTTTAATGTCACAGAATCTCAGAATCTTAGGGGTTGAAAGGGACCTCAAGAGATCATCGGGTCCAACCCCCCTGCCAAAGCAGCTCCCTAGCTCATATCACATAGGTATCCAGACGAGACTTGAATATCTCCAGAGAAGGAGACTCCACCACCTCCCTGGGCAGCCTATTCCACTGCTCCGTCACCCTCACTGTGAAAATGTTCTTCCGCATGTTGGTGCGGAACTTCCTATGCTCCAGCTTAGTGTCAAGACACTCTCAAATGATTAGCAGGGTGTCTGTTGTCTGAGGAAGCTATAGTGCGTTTTCAAGGCTCGATCAGACAGGTTCTTCCCTGGACCCCAGAGAACTGTGTGATAGGTGTTAGCACAAAGAAGCAGAGCAAGATCCTGCACCTTTCAAGGGAGAGTGTATTTGTACATGATGGGAAATGAAGTTATGTTATCCAGATGAACTTCCTCCTGCTACCAGAAGCTCTGAGTTCCCTCATAATTTAATGAAACTGAAGAGGAAATGTTAATGTTTAAATGTATTTAATCTAAAAGATGCATTTAAACCATGAGTCCTTATCTTTGAATATTTTTACTGATAACGTGAGAAGTTTTGTAATCTTCAAATATACATTTTGTGCAGAGAAAGCTTGAAATTTTATTGCAGGTTAGACAGAGAGACTTGTTGAGAGAGACTTTTTAGAAGTATATTTGAAGACAGGTGGTGGGACTTTGAAGACTGAAGAGCACTTCTGGAATAATAAATTAGAGCTCAGTAGCTAAAAGGCTATTGTTCCCAAAGGATAAAAATCTGCTTTGCAAAAAAGGGGAGAAGATTTAATCCTTTCCAGTTTCTGTTTGGATTTGAAAGAGAATACATGATGACCACTGGAATCTAGTCGTATCTATTCAGAACTGGATATATCAAGTTGCACAACTGTTCTCTGTTGTTTGGTGGCTATGCCAGCACACACAGTGGTCACGAGCAAGTGTATTTTTGTGCCATTTGATTTATGCACTCCAGTCATCTTGTATGGACGCTAGGCTGCTACGTCAGCTCTTTGGGCCTTTCAGAAAAAAAGAAACATATCATAGGGGGATGGATTAGGAGCTCACAGCAGGAACTCACCTTCAAGCTGGGAACACATTTGGCACTGGAGCACTTCAGGACATGGGAACACTGGAAAAGGGTAAAATTCATATTGACAGATTGCTCAGCTGGAATAGCTACTGCCTGCTTGAAAGCCCAGTCATTCTTTTGGAGCCACTTTAGGTCACTGCCTGTAATGTCAGTAAAGACAGCCCAATAGTCAGTGAAATCCTTCATCAGATTAGGTTTCTATACGTTTCCCTTGGTGACATCAAGAGAGAATTTGAAGAGAAAGCTGACAGACCTATTATTATACTGGTACAAGATATGGCTGTGATCTTTCCAATGTGCCCAAAATAAGCCTCATCTTTGAATATTAGTTACTGTGTATGTCTATGGCTCAAGGGTAACCCTGAGAGAACTCTCAGTCCTACTCAAGATACATCTACTTTTCCTGTTAAGGAGATACAGTTCTGTTCTGAAGCCAGAACCCTGTAGCCTGCATAGGAACAGAAGTCCAAATTAATGAAGTTATTCTGATAATGGTATCATGCCTAAGTCAGGTTTTGAGAATGTGCATGTAAGGTACATAAGGTCTCTGGGGGACTTTTGAATCTCATATGTTATCAGAAATTTTCTGAAGTTTTCAGTCAGTTTTCCTTGAGCTCTTTAAAATGAGGCCAATGTAATAGGAAAGGAGGAAATTTCTCTGTATTAGTGTCCTTTTGTACATAAAGAGCAGTACTTGCATCCTGTTGAAAAAAACCCAAAGAAACAAACAAAAAACCTCTCAAAAAAGCCCAGCCACAAGCTATTAGTAAAGAGCAAAAAAGCTCTGCTGTGCCAGCTAACCAGCTAGCTTGGTGTAGCATAAGGTGTGGGAAAGAAATGAATGTGGCTTGTTGTGACTGATTAAAAGGGGCAAGGAAGGAGCATGGGGAACAATGAGTGCATGCTGTGTGGAGCGTGCATAGTCCCGTGAAAGTAAGAGAGAGAAATGCTGCTGAAATATTGATAGGGTGGATAGGATCTGGAATGATTGACGGCATGTGTGTGTGTCTTGGCAAGCTTAATTGGATTTGTTGGGGTAGAGGGTGGAAGAATGTGGTGAATTTCCTTTTATGGGTCTCTTTCTTTCAGTCTCTTCTTTTCTCTCCTATAGAATTGACATTCAATGCATATACTTTTCATTGTCTGCATGAAGAACCTGGTCTTTATTCCCCTAAATTTTAAGGTTGAGGGAGTTGCGTAGAGGGGGTGAAAAGAGATGTAAAACAACTTGCATTGCATTTTATTTACTGTGTGTCTTCTCTCTTCACTATTCATGCCTAGTAAGAATGGTAATTTGGAGGGGAAAAGAGGAAGAAAAGAACATATAATTGAGTAGTGTCTAAATGAATCTCAGTATTATGATGCCAGTCACAATAGGAATTCTGCTGTGAGGACTTGTGTATGTAGTCTGTTTCAATATTACTGTACTTTTCTTTTTGGATAATCATCAATAACCAGATTCCTCTTATCTTACCACAAGACTTGAAGCTGGGACTTCAGGCACAAAAGTGTTGGGGTTATACCAAAGTTATAAAGTCCACGTACTCCAAAATGTTGGTGAGCCCAATGCCTGATCAGCCTCCAAATTTCCACTGGAACAAGGAGATGTCTGTGAGGAGCTGCCTCAGTTTCTTTGATGGTCAAAGTCTGGATCTCCATCAAGCTGCCAGACATGGTGTATGTGGGCTTCCTTCTCCAAGGCTGTCTTTCAACCTCCTCCTCTCCCTCCTGCCTTTCTCCAGTGTGAATATCCCATGCTTTTAAACAGAACTGTTGAACCATCTGTCCTCTCTGCACATCTCACTTCTCTGGTGTAAATCAGGAGCTCCCTTGATGTCAAAGCTAGCAAGCAGAAAACCACTTTGAATTTCTGATTCCTGTAAAAAGGATTTTTGTTGTTGTTATCTAATAAGACAAGCTGGTTTTGTCAGCTTTATATTTGCATTGACCTTACTGCTGGTGAAAAGTCCCAGCATGGGCACTGCTTGGATAGCAGCTGTAAAAGTTTTATCTCCACTGCTGGTCTTGTGTGGTGGGGTCCTGACCTGGAGGGATGTGTCCATGGTGAAGAGGAAGGTATTTTGGCCTCCCAGTTCTTAGTCCTTCACTGTTACAGTTTAACAAGCAATCTAGTTATTTCACAAAGAAGTATGAATCTAGAATGGACATCATGTTTGCTGTACAGGTGAATGCTAGCTCTCTCTTGAAATTAGACTTTTGTCACTGTGACTCCAGTCACAAAGCTTCTCCCTCCCTTGACCTTTATCTGATTTCTGTACAGGTCTTGTAGGTCAGAGAACTGATGCTGACTGTGATAGCTTCCAAGGTATTTCAAAGAGAGAACCCCAATTGCTGCTCTTGGGCAGAGAAGCTTGCCTTCCTCAGAGGCGTGACTGAAGGAGCAGAGAATTGAGGAGGGCTTGCTTTGAGAGGAAGATTGTGTACTACTTCAGTTAGAGGACAGTGCATTTCATCAAAGGGTTAAAATTTTCACTTGCTCCTGCTCTGAGTTCAGCTTGACTCACTAGCCATAGACTTGGTAATCTCTTTTCAGACCTGGGAGCTTTCCAGGCCTTCAGAACTGTTCATGTTCCATCTCCTGCCTCGTCCCTTCTCTTTGCTTCACCCTCCCACACAAGCAAACTTAAGTCTGTAAAAGCTGGTAGATATGCAGGCATAGGGAGTGGGGACTTAATGACATGTTCGTTCATTTCTGATGAAGCCAAATACATCTGCTAGCAGTATGTTTTTGGAGCAGTTAGTTGATTTTGATATGTTTTAAATATAATTAACGTAATAACATCATTACACAGCTCTAAATTCAAGGATGTGTTTTCACTGAAACACAATAGAAGCTACACTATCAGTCAGATAATTCATTTGCAGTGAAGTAACAGCCAGGTTCACTGGCAGAAGAAGTATTTCTGAGTTTTCTACTCTTACTTAAGGCTACTTTTGGTATGTGATAAATATATCTTCTTGAGACTAATGATTAAAAGACTTTGGGTGTGGGGGCAAGCAGAGTAAGGAGAGCTTTCACTATCTGCTTGTTTGATATGATTTGTTTTTATTAGTAGGTGCATTAAATTCAATTTCTGAGAAAATTTATTGATGCAAGAAACCATACATCATTTTTCTGCTCTGGATGTTGTACCTTCTTTTCTATGAGAAGCCTGAATTTCAAAATAAACCAAGAGAGGTAGCACTCATGAAGAGTCAATGCTTATTGCTCCACTAACCAACAAAGCTACATCTGCTTGCTGTAAACTAGCTCCCATTGCCCCATACGTTAACTCTATGGTCAGTTCTCTTCATTCTTAGCACCCTCTGCTGTGGACAGCTATAATAACATCATATTTAATTATTATTGGTTTATAGCTTATGTATCTCTATTTATACCAAAGGATCTACAAATGCAACACAGCCTGTGTCAATGGAGCTGCATGCATTTGGTGTGAAAAATATTCCCTTTCTTGTGTTAATCTAGAAGGCAGATTTTTCCAAGTGTTTACTGAAGATGTGTAGAATATAGAAAAAATATTTTAAAAATTTCTAGATTAGAGAGAATCCAAAATAATAATCCTAGTCTTTGTAGGAGAAAGGTGTAGGCATGCAACTGTGCCTGAGTCTGGAGATTACCTCCTGGTTTCATGGACTGTAATAAAAAGTTTGTTTATGCTGCTTTTTTCCTGTGGAACATGCACAGATTGTATCACTTCTAGTTCTTGTGTCAGATTTTCTATGTGTACAGGGGTATGGGGGTTAAAATGGGCTTTCAATCTCCCTTATCCAGAATCCATCCATTCTCTCTTGCCAGCACTGTCTCTAGTTCTTCAAGTCAAGGCAACATTTGTGTCAGCAGGACTGGTCCAGGATGTGGTCTGTTGTTTCTTTTTTTTCTTTTTTTTTTGAAACATACCACTTTGATAGTGCCAAAATAGACAAGAAGTGAAGATTGAGTATTACCTATCTGCCTAAATTATAAAGATAATTTTGCAGGGGTTACATTTTAAAAAATCAAACTTTGTTATTGTATCTTTCCAGTAACCAGTTCCTGTTCTTTTAATCTCTCAGTGACAGCAGAGGAGTAAATTTGATTCCAGAAGAGTTACAACCTGAAAACTGAAGGAAGAATCTATTCCTAGTCAGTAAGCTATGGTCAGTTCTTCCCCATTTGCTTACAGACAAAAAAAATTCCATTTCCTCCTTAATGAAGCTTCTGCCTATAGATCCTCTGGTGAGAACACTATTTCCAGTGACCTTTTCCTCTCTCTCTTCTCCCGTGTGTCCAAACCTTGTCAGGTTTGAAGGCTAACAAGATAGCTATACTAAAAGGATGCTTTTGAAAAATGCAATGACATAACATATAAGCAGTTCTCTGTAATTTTAGTGCCTTCCTTTAAATGCTTAAGTATTTGTTATCAGCCTTCTCATCATATTTTCTGTTTTGTCTTCTGGAAAGCAGCATGTGTAATAGCAGTAACGGTATGAATAGGTCATTTCCCTCCTCACTCCTCCAACTCCATCTGCTGATCACTCATATGAGAGCTCTAACAGCAGAGCTGCTTCTGAGGATTGTTGAGGATGTGGATCAGTGAAAGCCTTCTTGTCAAGCCTCCAAGAACAAATAACAGCAGAGATGAGATTTTTGAATACAGTAGTAATAATACCATATTGATCTCAAAACACGTTACACACATTAATTAAGCTTCAAAACAGTGAAGTAAGTTTGCATTAATAAAGCCCATTTAGCAGATGAAGAAGTAGAGGTAAACAAAGGGTGAGTGAAGTGAGCAGATTCAAGTTGTGAGTGAAGGTCAGAGAAAGCTGTCTTTATTTCCAGTTGTTCTGCCTTTCATGTGATCTCATTGAGAATTTTTTTGCAGTGAAGCTTGCAGCCATTTCAAATGGAATCATTTGGGACATGTTACTACAAACCCGGGCATCTTTTACAAGAATCAAGATGATATAAAACCTCACAAAAGTAATAAACATTCTTAGTTTCTTAGATCTGGCTATGATTGACAAGGGGACATTTTTTAAAGGAAAAGGGGGGCAGCAGTGGCTGTGGGGTTTTCTGTGGTGCAAGACTTTATTTTCTCACTTGTGTTGCTCTCATGGTGCTAGTTGGATAGAAAACTGCCTTATCCTGCAAAATGGGAATTCACATGGGCTTGACACTGACGTTATGCATCTATTCCAACCTTCCTATGGGAGGAGTAAAGCCCTCTCAAGGGATTGCTGGTGATCCCAGCCAGTCTGTGCAGCCTTGGGGGCTATTAGTGGAACAACTTAGAGTCAGTGGAGCAGCCCTGGCTTAAAACCAATGTAACAAAGTGGAGGATCAGGCACACAGTAAGTGAATCATGCAGAGCAGTGTTGACCCAAACAGAGGATGACAGCTTAGAACAGGTTCCTCAGAGACATTAAGTTATCCTTGGAAAGGCAGGACTCAAAGCCAAGGCTTATACTTTCTTAATGGGCTTCATTAGGAAGAAATGAAAGGAACTGGGGAAAAGATGTGTAGCTTAAAAGGGTACTGCTTCAGCACAGGCTAAAATTTGTTCCATTTTTCAATAAAAGAAGTCAATCCTGCCTTGAAATTCATCTCCCCTTAAAGTTCAAGGAGGCCTGTATTGTTGGCCTGCTCCGTCAGAATGCTCCCGCCACTTATTGTACGTGGATTGCACTCCAGGGACTGACTGAAAAAATATGATTTAGTGAAAGCTTGTACCCAAAACACATCATTGGCCTCTGATCTCTGAACATTTAAATATTTCAAGCTTACAAGCGGACGCTGTCACGAGGACAGACCCTGATCCCTAGCTGATTCTAGAACATCTGTTGAGGCATTTACGAAGTTAATAGATTAGCTATGAGAATCAGGCAGGTGTTTTTCACCAAAGCCAGAAAACATCAAAATCAGATTGCCCTCCAAGTCTTTCAGCACAGGCAATCGAGTTAGAATGACTCATAGAGTCTAACAGATAATAAAACACACATAACATTTGCTTTAAGGTACAGGTGGGGATATTTTGTACTGCGCTTAGGAGAAAGAAAAACTAACTCTATTTGGGAATAGAGTAATTGAATACAGATGGGAGGAGGCAAATGAAAGAATTTAGCAAATATCTCAGTGGAATAGCTAATGGGAACGAGACAGAATAGGAAATTAAAAATTATTCGAAGCAGATGGACCATTCTTTGAGTTTTTAAAAATTTATTAGGGCTGCGAAAAAAATGTGTCTGTTTATTTTCCACGGCCATGAAATTAATGACTTGGTGAGTTGTGCTTGTGCAATTTTATGACTGCCATGTCATTTGTCATAATTTGGGTGCTGTTTGATATGGATTTATGAATATTTCCTCCCCCCAACATGATTTATGGGTGTTGGTCATATGTGAATTAGACTGTCACCTTTAGTATGAAAAAGTACAAATGACAGATTATAAAAAAAAAAAAAAAGGCACTCAAGTCCTTAGTGCTGGAAAACAGAGTTCACAAATCTCCTCCTCTGCTTCTTCATTGGAAGTTTTTGTTTGGAGCTGACAATTAAATGCTTGGACTTAAATCAAGCATATGGGAACATTGAGAGGGCTTGAATAGATCTGAACTCATCTGAACTTCACCTGTGAAGCTGAGCTTGAGTCATCCTTTCCTTGTACTGTGTATTGAAAGAAAAAAAAAATGTGTACACTACTTGCCATAGGAACAAACTGATTTAATATACTGGAGTAGCAGGTTGGCCTGGTCAGTTTGCTGTCCCTTTTCCAGTAGTGGCTGGCTCTGGGTGAAGCTTCCATGAAATGTAGAAATAGTCTCACACAACATGTCCAGTTATGCATCACTGCATAGTTGAAGGAGTGAAGTTAAAGAACATACAAAACAGTCTGGTTTTCTCTAATAATATTGTAGGTTTAGATCCAGTGCACTAGCTTTTATACTAACTGCTATCACTTCCATCAAAACTATTAGTATTTGCCATTTGTTTTGCAACATGTAGAAACAGCCTGCACCAGTTTAGAATAGGAATAGCATCACACTTAGTTGCTCCTGGATTTGAGCCACCTGACTTCAAGCATAAAAGCAAGGCACCTAAGTTAGTACCTAATCACCTGAGGCTCCCCCATTGATGATGGAAAGTGATATGCACCTCCAGGAGCAATTCAGCCCACAGTCTCCATCCGTTGACTATGCAGACCTAGTAAAACAGTACCCCTTCCTAACTTAGCTTCCTAATTCAGTGTAGAAATTCATCTGGGAGGAATTAGAGCCCAGCATGGGCCCAGCTTTAAAAAGAAGAAACAATCCACCTTGCATGACAACAAAACATTGCCGATCATCTTTCATGCTGGGCTAGCAAATGTTTCCTTTGTGGGGGATATGACTGGTTCATTCTATGGTTCTTAGACGACCATATGCTGAAGGCCATTTACTGAGGTGCAGACAATATTTCTTCTCCATTGGGAGGCTGATAATTCTTAGTAGTATGCATGTTTGGGGAAAGGACGAATTGCAGGCAACCACCAGGGCAGTCTTTCTGTGTCTGGAGAGCACCTATTACCTCTAAGGGTAACTGATCTTTTTTGGGGAGTTGTGTTTTGTTTTGGTTTGGTTTTTTAAGTCAAGCAAGAAGCTGTGTTAGCAAACCAGTATCACATCTGCTGTTGTCTTGGTAGCTGAGATGCTTTGTAGCAGTGTTAGGCAGCTTCACAGAACTGGAGTTTCTTGCAAAATAAAGCGGGATCATACCTGTATTGAATTCAAGAGTGAGGTCTGGTGATCTTCCATGACTCATCAGGAAACTTTCACAGGTATTGGAGAAAACTGCTCATCAACTGTGGTATGTTGATACACAATAGAAATAGCCTGTTGCTTGGGCCAATGAAACTTACATCCATCTAGCCCATCTCATCAATCAATTCCCAGGCTCCTAAGTTACTTTTATTGTACAAAAGTAGCTGATTGTTAAGTTGTCTAGCAGTTCTAAAGGGAAAACTTTTCAGAAAACCGGAAAAAAAATCAGTTTCAGTCAAGTAAAATATTTTGCTTAAATGACAACGAAATTCTCTGCTTGGGATTTACCTATCTTTAAAAAGTTTTTTTCTTACTTGAAGAAATATTTCCAAGCAAGCTCCTTTTGAATTTTTTTAATCCCTTTTTTTTAAAATTACCAAATGTGAATCATCTCAATCCTTTTCAAACACTTGGAGTTTTGTTCGTTTATGGAAATGAATTAAAATTAAGCAAACTTGCAGAACCTTTTGTTTCACCAAGCCTGCATTCATCCCAAAAAAATGTTTTCATAAAAGCACTGAGCCTAGATTAAGTCTTGTAGCTACTTTTCTATTTTTCCACTTAGTGGATGGATTGCTTTGTATGTTTTGCTTTATGTTTTGCCATATTGTGAAATCAGTGAATTAAATATTAAATCCTTTTGTGTAAAAACAATTATACTATGTTTGGGGTGGAGAGAGGGGAGAATTTCAGTTGTTGGATAAGAGTAGTGTTCTCACTGAGGTTAGATCAAAGCTGTTTTGATCGTACCTGGCATTTAAAAGGCCAACCTGCTCATACCCTGTTACCATAAAGAAATTTGCCAGGAAGGCAGGTGTCTAACTATACAGGCAATCAGATTACAGAGCAAAGTAATCATGATTTCTGATTTTGAGCATAGCTTGCCACATTAGCACATGTACTTTGGAAGAGAGGGAGGAGTAATCAGAGAAAGATAAGGACAAGGGTGGAGATTGTTTGAGCCAGCACAGTTTAAATAGGGTAGTAAATTTTATGTAGCTTTTATTGAAGTATTTTGGGGTTTATATGTATATATAAAGGTAAAACTTATCTGAAAATGAGAAAATCCCTGAGTTTGCTTTCATTTGTTTGCAAGAGTTACTGAAACGTAGCAATGTGTTTCTTGGGAGGCACCATTTGCACACACATGTCTGCAACTCTGAGCCAGTCACAGCTGCAGAGTTTCTTTAAGGCATGCATGCTTGGCCTTGACATGCTGAGATTTATGGTGAGATTTAAGTTCTTGTACCAACGGTGACGTTTCCTGAATAGTTTTCATCCAGATGGTCTCTGAGAGGATAAGGTTTAACAAGATTTATTCACTGAGAGGGGGCAATGTGAATTAAAATTACAAGGGGTACCGTATATACACAACTTCTTTCCCGTTTACTGCCTCACGAAATGTAGAAAATCCTCTCTCTTCATTCTCCCCAAAGTTAAATGGAGTTGCTTCGTTCAACATATCCTTCTACTCTGAGCAGACTAGGGCTCTGGCAAACAAGTGCTATTAATTTTGTTGGGGTGGAGGGAGGGGTTACCGCCCTTACTGTCTACCCTGCCACTTTGCCACGGTCTTCCACCCTACTAGTGGAAGCAGCAGATGTAAGCAAGTGCCAGTTTATCAACTGTCATAGTTTGCGGACCATTGGCAGTTAAAATTAATGTGCTGGCTTGGAACTGTGCGGATGAGGGCTGGACCATGTCATTTTCTGATGGCTCTGTTTCAGCTTCTGGTGGGGGGGGACCACTGCAGACAGCTGGGAGAGGTAACCTCTTAAGCCATTACCACTAAATCCAGCACAACCTCTCTGACTAAGCTCCAAGTTTGCAGCTTGTGAGAGCTGTTAGGACGAAGAGTCCTGTTTGGGGTCCCGAGGCTGTGTCTTCAATAGGTTGTAAGCTCTGTTAAAGTCACTGGAGTGCCAGTGGTTTGTGCAGGCTGAGGATGTAAGCGTGGTAACTCACACTGTGGTTGCTGAACCTAGATTTTCTGGAAATTGCATGTATTTTGCAAACAAAAGAACTTCTGCTATTTCATGGAAAAACCTTCAAGGTTTTTCTAAGGTTACTGGTACACAGTGAAATAATTAAGCATTAGCTTAACTGCTGCAAGATAATTATCTTCACCAAAGAAAACTAAAAGCTATTGCTCCATGCTTAAAGTTGAATGTTTTGGAAGCATTTTGTTGGACAGAGTCAGAAGATTTATTGTTTTCTGGATTCGCCATCTTAAAATACTATTAAGTCACTATGGAAGTTGTAGTACTGTAGGTTTATTCAAATTCTGCTTAAAAAAGAGCTGATTGGTATTAAAAGATCACTAGCTTCTACCCATTCGTTTTCCTTGCTTGCAGGCTGACCCTCCTACTCTAGCCCCCCATCCCCATCTTGAACTGTTGAAAGTATCTTAACTGTTAATAATTTTACTACTTCAGCAGGATCAACGGTTCGTTTGGATATCTTTGAATCAAGCCAAAACTCCACTGACAGAAGGCAACAAGTTCATGGTAGAGGAGCATTTATAGAAAAATATACTATCCTGCTTGATAGCCTCAAAAAGCACTTTTGCCAGCTTATTGCATTTAGGATGTTGAGCATGTTCAAGGTATTTTTAAAAATTATTATTTTGCTTTGTTATCTCATATTATTTGGAGAAATATCTCTCATATTGCCTGCTGCCAGTTGAACTCTAACAGATGGAATCTGATGCACAGTAAGTGTCTTGTCTTGAGTTCTTCAGTTTGAGTTGTCAGCTTGTGACTCTTCTATTTTAGAAAGGTAGCTACTTGGCATTTCATAAAAATGTCTGCGCTTTTATATTGTCTCAATTTCATCAGCCTCAAGTATCGGTACTGAAAATCACCAATTGCTTCTGAAATCTTGGGCTGGATGAACATCTTTTTAAAACGATGGAAAATAACATGTGAGAAGAGTTTTTGATCTTTTGGATAAAAACGGACAGTCTGTGTAAAATGTAAAAGGGTTAATAATTGTAATGAAATAGGACTTGTATTGTTGCAAGTTAAAATATGCCTCTTGCTGCAGGGCTTGCATTAATATTGTTTGAGAGGAGTAGCATCAATGTACTGTAATAGACTTTTATTAATAGGCTAGCACAGTCATCAGTCTCTGGGTTGGTGTGATGGCTGAATATAGTGAACATGAGCATCTTGACAAGCAAGTAACAAAATCTATCAATCACTTTCAGCATGAAGATGTTGTGATAATTATGTTTACAGTGGTAATAAAATATGGATAAATAAAGTGTTCAAACCCATGGAAATTTTAGGGTCCATAGTGAATATCCTATGAAATATAAAAGACAGCATCACCATAAATTCACCTAACTGTGTAGAGTGAGATCATTATTCTCTTGACCCATCTTGCTATTTTTGAAATAAATTTCATGCATTTTTCATTCAGCACTGTTCAATGGTAAAATCACTCCAAGGCTAAAGGCCGAAGTTGTATTCCTTTCTTGCTGTAATCACGTGTAAGGATGTTCAGTGCACTTCTGTTGATGGTGCTTATGTCCTCAGAACAGCAGCGTGGTGGCATTTTCTAATTTGTGTTAGTTACTTTTTCTTTCCAGTATTGGCCAGATAAAGAATGGGGCATGTTCTGCTTGCTTTTGTGCTGCTCTGTGTGGGTGATTGACTCCATTTATTTCCGTGGAATTACTCTAAGTTTATGGTATAAGGAAAAGCAAACTTCCTGGTCTAGTGGCTTCTGGTGTCAATGTGTCAAAGTCTCCTAGCCTGAGAAATAATCTGTCACGTGACTACTGGGAAAAAAAAGGCCTGATCTAAATTTTTTTTTTATTTAATTTTTTTTCCTGTCCTAGGGCCATGTCCCTGACAGGACAAAGAAGCCTTATGTAGTGGGACTCCACTGCATTCACATCAAGAGGCAATCTTTTTATAATGGCAGCTTAATCTGTACTTCAGCATAAGGAAGAACATGACCTGGTCTGAGTGACCTATCTGCCTCACACTAACCGGTATCAGATTTCTGTTTCAAGAGCAAATTAGTAAAATCTGGTTCCTGAAAAAGGTGCTAGTTTGACAGTCCACGATATTGATGTCTTTGTGCTCGACTGTGAAACAACCCGGCTCAGGGAGCAGCAGAGAAGGCTTTTCTGCCAACCTGCCTCCACCCTGGCCTGTAGTAGGGGAGAGGTAACTTTGCTTCCCATGCTTCATTTAATTCTTGGCTCTGTCTGCTGAGAATGGCAACGGAGTTGCCAGTTGTGGCATGCACATTTATTGCTAGGAAGTGAGCCAGAACCACCAGTCCATTTTGCATAGACAACTGAACAGCAATGGTAAATACGTCTAGTTCATTACTGACCTATGCCAGATTTGAACTGAAGACTTGGAGGTGAAAAGACTGTCTCCCATTCCTTAATCCCCTTAACATTTCAGACTGCCTCATAAAAATTTCTAAAAACAAATGCAAACCTTGTGTATAAAATGAAATCCAGGAGAGAAAAGAAAATCCGGAGTGAAGGCTGAGTCTGTTTTCTTCTTCAGTGAGCTTCTTTGCTAGTAGTGACCCTGGAAAATTGTTCTCTGATTATTCTCTTGAGAGATTACTCTAATTTCTTGCTGCTGTAGATGGCCATATGATCAATTGTCATCAGTCACTGCCTGATGATGGGTCATTACTTACCAGTGCATACTTGGGGGAAAAAACACATGCGACTTCCATTAGGAGGCAGAGTGCACCTACATCAAATATGAAGCGTACAGTAAGTTCTCATTAATAACATTTCAAGACTGTCCTCCTAAAGTTCCTAGCACAGAAGCTGCCTTCACTGTGGAAGAACTAAAGCTAAGAAAGATTTGTGGCTTACAGTCAATATGTGAGTATTCCCAGAAGTAAAAATCTGACTTTGAGTTGAGCATTTCAGTAACAGAGATGGGTTTTATTGAGAAAGAAAAGTAAAGCTCATTCTCTTCTGTTCTCTGCTGCAGGACCTTCCTTGCTTGAGTGCTCTAGTATTTTAATTAATTAATTAAGTAAGTTACGGCCAGTGTATATATTCTGTTCTTGTTCCATTTCAAAGTTAAGAACGCACATGTGGCACCATGGAAAATGCAGCATCATGTTGGTACTGTATTGGGTACTGGCTGTCTTCAAGAAAACAGAAAATAATTTTAGTGACTTTTTAAATATAATTTTTTCAAATTTTCTAAGCAGCCTAGCAGCAATTAATATCAAACAGCCTTAAGCTGCATAAACTACCGAGAATTAAACAATGTAAAGCAAGCACAGCCCTGCTATGCCAGGTGGCCTTTTGAATGGATTTTGCAAGGACACCTTCTTTCCTATTAAGCTGAAGACAGTTGCTGTCTATAGAACAAGGATTTTCATTTAAGCTTTCAAAGCAGAATCTAGTAGACCAAGAAGCAAGTAGAAAAAGGTGAAATTGGAAGAAGCAGTTATTTTTTTGGTCCCAGAAGATGGAGGGCACTGAAATGTGTGGAGATAGGATTGGATGATACAGTAGTGTCATCTAGTCACATTGCTGTGTGTTCCACTGTATGGAGCATACTGTTATAAATAAATAGATACCACCATAGGTGTTCTGTGAGTAGTATTGGTTTCCATGCTTTGCCCCCACCTCCCTAAAGTCCTATGTCTGTGTGCAAGACCTCTTAAGAAGTCTGAAGGAAGGAAAGGGAAAGGAAAAGGAAATTCATCCTCTGAGAAGTGCTTGTTTGTGTCTTTTGTGCAAACTGCCAGTGAGGCATTGGTGAGTAATCATAGGCAGATTCTTATCCATTAAGAAACTGAGGGTTGATCCTTTTTTTTTTGGTTTTATTTTTAATGTGACACACCATGCAAAGATGTACCGATTACTGGAATAATTGCATTACGAATGACTGTCAGACCACTTATTTTTAATCACATCTCAGTGTTGAAATTCTGTAGACACGGAAGGGAGTGGTCAGCTCAGCCCTTGTGTTGCCTTCATGGGAGGACCGTGCTTCAGTGCAGAGAGAAGGCTGCCGTTCAGAAGCTTTTAATTTACTAGCTTGGTTGGCCTAAGTTGCTCAGTTCTGACAGTCTGAATCCTTACCCAAGAGCCCACTGAAGACTGCACTGCTCTCTCAGTATTTGAGCTAGCTAGTTTAAACTATTTGGAGTATGTTGCCATTTCTGGATTACAATGGAAGTTATTGCAATGAATCACAACTGCAAGCATTTTGCTTAAAGCATTTATCAGCTCAGCTTTGGCCTGCTTTCTGATCACAAATTGGCCCTGGATGGTTACTTGTAATGTGCTGTTTAACACTGGAATGTACATTTTGGACACATTTTGGGTAAGGATCTCTTTGGGAAATGTCCTGGTCTCTACACCTTCCAGCTTAATGCGCTGTGCTTGCTCATCTATATTGAGTTGTATGGGTTTGGATGGTGAATTTCATAGTGCAAGTTTGAGCCACCAGTCCATTGAAATGCAGGGAGAGCTCCTTCCTTATGTTATAAAATTGTAAGCTAAAGCCCTTTGCAAATTGTTCTGTTTGAAGTCATTTAGGGCTACGCAGATGCCAGGTGGAGTTACCAGCTTTTCCTAAGGTGGTCAGAGGCCTGATGTCCACTGAAAGTCAATAGGATTTAGGCTCTCTTCTGTTTTCTCTAGTCACTACCCTATTTCTTCAGGCACTGAAGTGTGCTTGTAAACTCACCCCTAGTATTGAAGATCTGATCCTACCCTTTAGCTGGTGCACTTCTGCTGTAGATTACCATAACCACCACACTTCCCAGGGAACTAAAGCAAGACTGTAGTGTTACCAATGTGTATTCTTCTCTGGCACCATCTAGTGACTCCAGAACTAGGCTTCCAATTGCTCTCTTCCCATTGGAAAACAAGATGTGTTTTCCTTGGGCAATAGCTTAAAATTCACTTCACTGCAGATGCCACTGTCATGAAATGAACTCACCTTAGAGCAATGGTCGCAAAGCCTTTTGGGAGAAAGCTTTGTAGTACGGCTCTTGCGCTAGCAGTTTAGGTTCGTAATTCAAGGTGCAAAACTGCCAAAGCACATAAAAAATAACGTGAAGATCTTGTTGCAGATATTTTGTTACAGTAAGAGTCAAGAATGGGTATGTGTCTGTGTCTGTTTTAAGACTGTCGTAGTCTTTGAGCATCTTTTCTTGCCCTAATAAAATGGCTGAGAATGAAATGAGCATACTTAAATTATAGAATGATTCAGGGCATCGTGTTGTTAATAATGTAGAGAAATGAGATATAAAAGCTTTTACTCAAGCATACCCTAAAGCAAATTTAAGTAGAGCACACAGCTATGATGCTGATTGTTTTCACAGGTGTTGGCACCATATGAATTAAATGAAGAAAAAAATGGTGAAACATTTATGACTCATTAGAATTATGTGGTTTTCTATCCTGTCCTAACAACTGAAAAAAGGTGTAATTTACATTTGCAGCCAAATGGCGTTGAAGTAACATTATACTTAACCGACATGAAAAGAGGAGACTTCCAGATGACTACTATTCTGAACTTCTCTAGTTCTCAAATCCTGGATTTTCAGTTTTTCATGTGACCTTTCAAGAGCTAAAATTATTGCCCCATAAAAAAAAAAAGGTAATATGGTCACTTTGAGTCTATGGAACATGTGGTTTCAAGGAGCTAAGTGCCATTCATTACACGTAACACCTTTACAATCAGAATATTTCTCCTTCTCATCAAAAAGTATGCCTGATAGCTCCAAAGACAGCCACATCCGTGGGGTTTTTTTAAATAAATAAGACTCTGCATCCTCCTTTTCCTCTCTCCTTTCCAGAGTTTAATTTTTTTTCTTTCAGAATTGTTTTGTCGTAAATCTTAAATATTTACATGAAGGGGGCAACCTGACAGGCCGATCTATAGCAGGAAAGCAACAAATAAACAAATTCATGTCTACAGTATTTTAGATTCTGGTTTCCTGAGCTGCTAAGTGTTTATTTTTTCTATTGTAAAAACCTGTGTTGAAATATATTCAAAATGGAGTTCACATGGCAGCTTTCATGCAACATCTAATGTTTTAACAAAGCCATAATACAAGCCTCAGCTTCCCATACACTGCATAGTTGGCTAAAAAAGAAAGCAGCTGATTTATCAGAGCCTCTGTACTGTAGATGAGTCTTCAGAAAAGAACATGTTGTACTTTGCAACTGAGACTTTTTTGCAAACACCTAATAAACCAGAAAAAGAAAGTTTTACTGGGCTTAGTGAGCACATTTTTCTCCTCTCACCAGAGCACCAAACCCAGTTTGTAATCCTACTTTCATTTATTTCATCCTCCCCTGAAATTTCTCATAGCACAAACTCGCTCAATTTTGGCTGGCTAATTTGCATCTCATGGACTGCAGTATCTCTTTAGGAGGTGAACTATTAAAAATACATTAGCCTGGTGTGGATGGTAATGGGCCAAATGCTGCTGGTTTTGAAGGCAATCTGGGAAGCCTCATGCTCTCTCTGATTCTTGAGGGCTGTGCAAGTAAGTTGTTTGCTGTCCTTGGACTTTAAAAGTTCCAGCAGCAGATGTAGGTGAGACGATTGTTCTTCTGAAAGTCTGGATTGAGAAAAGCACTTTCTTCCTTTCCAAGCTTGCTCTAATCTTTAACATTATCCTTATTTCTGTTCTGCCAGAACTGTGTCCTATTAGCATCCAAAAATGTTACACATAACTTTGGCTTGCTTACAGAAGATGATCCAACCACTAACATTTGCCTTCTGTAGCCGAATGCTGAAAGAAAAAATAATCCACATTTGAAATGTGAGACTTTGCTGCTGTCAGTTTCTGGAGCTGATTATTAGGGCTGCGATTTTTATCTACTCACTTGTACAGTAATTAAAAGCAATTCCCTCATCAGTTATCATCCTGCGAAGCCAGCTTTTAAACTGTGCTTGATGTACGGTTTATTAACCTAAGCCCACATTGAAGGAAAGGTGACATAGTTTAAAAGGTAAGAATGAACACATCTGCTCTGAAACAAAGAGCTGAATGTAAAATAGATGCTTATTGTTAAACTCACAAAAATAGCAATGCAATTTTAACTGGCAAAGTAGGAGTAATCACCTGGCTTGGCCCAGGTTTACACCCTCGTTCTGTCCACTCCCATCAGTGTCCTTTATATATGGATTATTTTCTGTGTGGATTTATCTTGTCACAAAGGAGTAGGTGGTTAGGACCGAAGGGGAAATCAGAGAATCAATCACTGGCATGCTGAAGAGGAACAGCTATTCAGCTGCCTGCCAACCTTTGCCACACCTTCTAGCAGGTATTGATGAGCGCAAATGCCTGTCTCGGTGTCAGCTTGAAATCCAAGATATTTGAAATTAGCTGAATACCGTGCCTCTAGCCACAAACATTGTAGCAAAGGACATCTTTATTGCAGGAAAGAGATGTAGAATAATAGATGGTGAAGATCACAATATTTACCTGTGATGAATTTTCTAGATCGGTGCTGGAGACAAAAGATTAAGTTGAATGAAGGCAAACTGAAAGTGAGCTGACTATGGATCTATCACATTGGACTTGTCTTGATCACTGAGCATTTCTTCTGAGAATGCTGAAAGACTAGAAAAAAGCCCAGGCATTTAGAAAAGAAAATTGGAAGTGAAGTCCCTCAAGCATTGCATGCTGCAGAGTGCCCGAAGTGCCACTGTGGGGGTGCCTGAGAAAAGGGTGTAGCAACAGCTCTGGTGTAAAGAGACAGACCGTAGCATTTACTGGTGGAGTCCTGGTATATGCAGAATGGGGAAATAACGAGGTGAAAAGTTACTACTGACTGCTTCAGATGGAGCCATTCGAGGCAGTCCAACAGAACAGCGTGGTGCATAACAGGCAGTTAAGCAATTTGCAATCCATGGTCAGCCAGAGAGAAAGCAGGAAGTGCCACAGGAGGTTGTGCCCACCCTCAGCCACACTAAGAAGTGAATGAAGAACTGTATGGATTCTGTTTTAAATGGTACTGAAGGGTAATCCTGGGAGATTTAAGAGCTGAGATCATGCAGTGGATACGTATTTCACACCTGGGGATAGAGACATGCCTGAGATGAGCCAGGAAATGTATCTACAGGCCAGGCATGAATACCCAGTTGAAAGTATACGTGAAACAGCGCAAGCTGTGCAAAGAATATAGTGATTGACAAGAAATGCCTCATGAAATCCCAGGAAAAGGTCAGAAGTGCCTTGTTCATTTCTAATGAAAGAAACTTTATGGCCACAGTAGATTACTAACCCAGTTTTTGGAAGGTGCACAGACAACAACAATGACCAGAAAACTAATGGCACAGGTTTTGAGATGTGCTATACCTCACTCACTGGGACCAAGTGAGAGGCTCCTGATACCCTTCATTTAAGCATTTGAACATTTTGGTGCCTTTAAAAACTTCTGTGTAAGATTTATGTCCCTGAAAATACACAACAGAATGGGATGGCATCAACCTTTACAGCAGCCAAGAAACTGATGGCAGTGTTAGTAAGGGTGTTCGGCCTGGTTATTTTGAACCTCATAAATGCAAAATGCTCTGATGAATAGTGATATCTGCTCAGACTCCGGCCTTGCAGCCTAGGTAAGCATATCTGCTAAAGCCTGGGGCAAAAAACAATTGGGTTTTTTCTTTACAGTCTTAAGAAACTAAGCAAGTGCAGAGGACCTAAAACCCAGAGGTTACTATATGCAGCAAGGTATATATGAAATTAACCATTAAGTTATTATGAAAAGTTACAACAAAACAATTGTCACTGGGTGCAGGATGTGAAATGAGTAGAACAAGCTGGAAAAATGAAACTCCAGGCACCATGCTGTGACTGGAATCAAAGACAGCACCAGGGGATTGTAGTCTGTTAGACTAACATAACCAAGACAAAAAGGATGTGAAGTGTGTGATCAACTAAGAGGATCAATATGACTGATCCTTTCGAGTGCCTCAGTAACGGGAACCAGGGAAAAACAGTATGGAGAGAGCTTGGTGGCTTCATCATTGGTATCCAGTGTTGTTTTCGCTATTACAGAGTAGCCTGCTTGGCGTACATTTGCTACCCTGGTGGAGTGTCAGTCTGCTTTAGGTCCTGCGTCATATCTGCTATTCCTGTACAGATGTCCTGGATGCCTTAGGGCCTATCAAATGGCACCAGGCACCTGTGCGTTGGGCAGAGGAATCCTGTCCTTTGCTTTACAAAGCAGCATGCTCTTGAATGGCCAGAACAGCATTGTAACAGCCAAGTATGGCAACAATGAGCAAGTTAGAGAAATCTTTAAACAGGTAAGTGTGCAGTAATTATCTTCAGCTTGGGCCTTTTAAGGATGGCTGTGGGCTGAGCTTTGCAGCTTCCTGCATTGGCCAAGAATGAATCGCCTGTGGTGAGTTGTAATTCCCAGAGCAGATGGGAGCTGTTGGGTTCACAATCAGGAATGATGGAAAGGGATACAACATGTAACAACTCCCTTTGGGCAGGAGAGATTGAGGAAGGGGAGGTGGGGGATGAAGGACAGGTGGGTCTCTCCAGCCAAAGAGAGGATAGTACAGATAAAGATGTTTTAGGAAGATACTTTAATAGGCAGTCAGGTGCCTGTGTAAAATACCCAGAGGTGAAAGCAATTAAAAGAGCTCTAGTTGATTAAATAAAAGAAGTGGAGTTAGTTTGAGAATGAACTTAATCACCAAGGTGCCCTTGAAGTTTATCAGACCACCTAGAGGTGCAATATCCTAGACAGGCAATGACTTCTCAGAAATATCCTTAATCTAATCTTCTTTTTATCATTATTTTTCCCCTACCATAGGAAGATTGAAGTGTTTTGGTTTGGTTGGAAGACTGAACTTCCAACTTGCCAGAGGGAATTCGGAGGAAACCAAAAAAATCTTCCCCAAAAGAAGGTAAGGCCCAGCCACACCTCGCAACATCTTTAATCATGTACCTGCCTGTAAAGCAGCAGCAATATTCAGTATTTCTGTAACATCATTCATGCAAGAATTTCAAAGCACTTCATAAGCACTAATTAATCAAACCTCACAAACATTTAGCAAGCAGCAACTTTGCCCACCATTGAAGCGTAATCACTTCTGAAATGGAACATGATGGCAGTTTGATATCACATAACGTGACGCAACAGGTCAAGGCAAGTAGAACAGGAGCAATTGAGGGCACTTGGGAATTACACATCCTTAAACACCTTTGCAGATAGACTGCATTTCTTACTCTGGGTATGCTTTGTGGAAATGTTAAAAATATATTTGCGTAAAAGCAATTTTTGTACTGCACCCGAAAGTACAATTTGAAATAGATGTTTTACTTCCTAGTAGAGCTCCTAATGCTAAGGGCAAATATCTACACTTTGCAGGGACAATCCACCAGAATGTTTTCCTCACATTGTGGGACCTATTGTTTCCAGTCTCTCTAGTCAGTGGCACCTGCAGTCCTAGAAATCATGAAATACACCACTTTTGCATGGTTCTTGACCCTCAGGCGCTGTCTCTTGAGGTTCCTCAGGGAGGAGGAAGATGTGTCAGAGATTACAGGCTCTACCTTCTGCTCCTCTGTTTTGAGGGACCACCTGGCACATGTAGTACTTTAGCCCTGAGAGGGGTCTCTCAAAGCTAGGATCCTCAGCCACAAAACCTATTCCAGTGCAGAAGCCACTGGGCCTAAGTTAGGGCCTACCCTTGGCACAGTTAAAGCTGTCGACATTCCAGTTGACTGCAATGGGAGAAAGATTGTGCTGGCCTAGTTTCTTTGTATTTCTGCCAATCTGACCTGGACTAATTCAAGTGTGTGTATATGTTGCTAATACTCTGTGTGTGTCTTCCCAATTAAGCATATGTTGAACAACCTTGAGCTTTTCCTGTCTATAAGCAAAATACCCCTGTAGTTTAGGTCTTCTATCCCATCACTTCTCGTGTCTTTTGGAAGCAAATGGGACATGGGTTTTTATTTTTTTTTACATCATGCAATAAAATTATATTGTACTTGTGTAAAACAATGTGCAAACCATTAAGTAGAATAATGAAATGCTGGAAGTTAAAACAATAAGCTTGGATGATTTAAACCTTGCTACATTTTAAATGTGCAATATGTTTGCAAGAATGAATTGGTCTTTGGGGCTGAATAAATAGTACAGATATCCAGGCCATTTTGGAGAGAACAAGTAATACCTAGGAACATAATTTAAACCAGTTTTGTAATTAGCTGGTCATTTCACATTGCTAGAGTTCTGGTCTTGTTGTTTGGTTTCATAAATGATCCATGTAGTCTTCTAATTATGCATGATATGTTTTTGTTAAAAAAACCCAACCAACCAAATAAAAAAACCCACAGAAACCAAACCCAAACCAATCCCCACCAACCTATCTGGATGAGAACCTTTCCTTTGGCAGATGAGTGAAGAGTAAATAATTTAGATGGATTATGCAGTATACTCCCCATTAATATGTCTTTGCAAACTTATTTAAAAACCCAATATCTGGAGGCTCCTTTAACCATACCTTCAGGATCTGACTTCACTTCCTGAACATGAAGCAACAGAGTATTTTCAGTCAAAACTCATCTCACTGTACATCTAACTGATAAATAATGGATATTCCTCAGAATGCAAAAAGACCGTATTGTTCCTTATTATAGTAGAAACTGGAAATTCTATTCTAGAAATTAAGTCAAACTCTTACAGGACCAAGTTGAGGGTCCAGGGGGACTGTACTTTTTCTTGGAATTTTTCTTCCGTCTGCAGCATAGGATATTAAAACGTTTCCAACTTTCACAGTGTATCAACCATCTACCATGCCAGTATGGAGATGGAAAACACAACTATCAACAGGCTAATCTCAGTTACCATTACTACCTTTAACATTCTCCCTGGGATCAGGGACAGAGGGATGTTCCCAGTCACAGTTCACTTATAATTTTACCTGTAGCAGAGTAGTAGATGATCTGCTGTAGAGGAAGGTATTGTAAAATTGACGTATGTGTTCTTTTATTTTTATTTCATTTTGATTTTCTAAATCAAGCATTCTCTCAAAAAAGCATGAAAATAGAAGTACTTGGTTAAATTAACTTTCTTGTCCATTTCATTCTTGCCAATTGCTGGAAAGCAGCTACTGCAGGAGGTCAGCATCTGGCCCCAAATTTGAGTTCTATGCAGTAGAGATAGGATTCTTTAGTAGGTTGAATTACGTCATTAATATCAGCATCTCTGCAAATGGAACACCTCAGTGAAATAATTTCTAGGGAGACCCTACATTGTGACTCATGATGCTATATTGTGAAATTTTGGCTGAAGTAGCTGTTGGGTAAAGGGTTTTCCGAATGCACAGATTTCAGCCCTCTAACTAGCCCCTTTTTACTAACAAAAAAAATTGAGTAGTCTTTCATCTATTTACATCTTTTTATTCTTTTGGCTTTAAGCTTTGATTGAAAATCTACAATAATTATAGATTTGCTGCAATAAAACATACATTGCCTCTATTCATATACATACAGTAGAAATTAAAAGTTGGAGGTAAGAAATGAAAAATTCATAGCCTTGGATGTTGAGAAAGTCAGACCTGCTGTCTTCCCTTGAAGTCACCTAGGTGAGGCTTTTTGACATAATGGAAGCTTCAATGAGCTGCTCTTGATTAAAAGTTTGACAGGTTGACACTATCCCCCAGAACAGGAAGAATGGGGTTGAAAGAAAATTGTAATACAAACAGAATTTCATTAATACCACGGTTTGCTATAATGGGGGTCTTTCTTCTCCCCCTCCCCCCGTTATTTTTGCTTAGATGGTGTCATTACCTTTTAAAGGGGAAAGACACTATGGTTAAGCTTTGTATCAGAAACAATGTCATACTAATGGAATGGGAGCTTTCAAGTAAAATCTGAAACAAACTGCCTGGAACAGTTCTGATTCTCCAGACACAAACAAAACCAGTTTTAACAGGATGGTTCCTTTAAATGCAGGGTATATTCACTGAGCCAACATTTATTTTGTAGAGAGTACAGAAATTCATTAAACGATATAAAATAATCAATATAAACAGAATATCAGAATGGCCTCACATCTCCCAAGATCCAAAAATATAGCCTCACTTCACTTTATTTACCTTCTGAGAGCTTTTTTCTAATGTGGTAACTGTTAGACTCTATCTGCTCTGCTCAGTGTTAGGGCTGTCATGATGAAAGTGCATAAACAATATAAATAATAGTTGTTGGCACATGAAAGGAACTCTGAGTGGATTGTTCTTTTGGAATCTAACTGTCACGGTTTTTGTTTGACTCTCACGGATTTTGTTTTTTATTATTTTTTATGTTTAATCCAAAAATTCTTATAGTCTTAAATTGATTATTTGAAAAAACATCATTCTTTTAATATTTACATTGCAATTTAATATTTATAGCTTGATTCCAGGCAATTCTTATACAATTTAGTAAATATTTATTAAATCAGACTTGTTTTTAAAGACTTTGAGTTTTGTAACCACTCTCTACGCTAATACTTCTTTGAAGCAGAATGTCAGCCTGTGCAAGTCAGTTTCTATATTGTCTTTCCATTCCTTGTCTGCAGTGATCCTTCTTGACTTCTTTTCACTGCTGAATAGTTAAATAGTTTAATCGCTTTCAGATCCTTGATATTATCAGGTTATATAACCTCCCACTCCATTCCCACTCATCATCTCTGAACTGTAATATTTGCACATGGATTTCTTTACTTCTCATTTGAGATTTGCAGAGGCCTTTATAGCATCGTTTGAACCCACAACCTCTCTCCTCATGATGCATTTTTAATTTCTCATTTACAGGCAAGTAAAAAGACTTTACTGTGAACTTACAGTCAATATTTTCCTGATATCATTTCATTGCAATATTTAGTTTTTTGATGCAGAACTTGAGACACTTACCACCTTACTTGCAGACTCAGTCTAACACTTTTTTGAAGAAGGTGAGTGTTGAAGTACTGACTCACAGTGGAAAGAAGACCACGTATATCATCTCAGTTTGGAAACCTAAAACCATGCCATCTAAATCAATGAACTTGATACAATGCTATAAACAGCTTACCCAGTCACCAACAGAGTCAGTAATAGAACTTGGGCATCTGCTTCACATTTTCTTGTTCTCCTGCTATGCCATTCCTCTCTCCTTAAAGCGTCAGTGACAAATTAAGTAAAAGCGGACATGTGAGGAGTATGGGAAAGAGAATGTTGAAAACAAAGTCATTCAGAGCATTTTATCCTTTCCATCCAAGTCAATGGCAGGTGTTCTATGTCCTATTACAGCCTTGATAGCGTGCTGCGCTGCATCGTTTCAGCACGCTTGCTCTCAGACTGGATGACTAAATGTCAGTTCAGATAGCAGTCATCCAATCCAAATGATCCACAGTTGGATGGCAGCAGGTGAACAGAGGAGTGTCCAGTTCAGGAGCCTACCTACCACTCCATACATGGAAGGCTGCAGATATTCCAGTTAGTGGAAAGAAGCAGATATAAACTAAGAAATAATTTCCTGTGATTTTTGCAGTTCTTTCATGACTGATGATGGGTCTGCACGTAACGGAGAAGAGAGCTTTGCAGAGTGACTATGAACAGTTCTGATTATCCGTCTTCCCGTCTATTGACACAAAATGGGCAATAGGCAACGTGTTATAAGCAAAAAATGTTTCACTACATTAGGAACCATTTCTTTGCTAAAACACCCATGAAATCAGCCTCTTGACATATTCCCCAGCAAGTTAATCTGATCATGATTGGCTCTGAGTGAAATGGAAATGAGAAAATTCCAATAAGCATGTGAACATACAAACTGATTTTCAACCCATTTTAAATACAGGTTGGCTGAAGACATTACTTGTATAGGCAAGTAAGTGAAAAGCTGAAGTACATTTGAATGTAAAAGCCAAAATCAATTTGATTTTAAATGATCTTCAACTGATTTTAAAAAGCAATGGTGTGGAACTTATGTGTAAGGTTACAAGGCTTCAATTTTATTCCCTTCAGACTAAAACAAGCTTATTTTTTCTCCTTTATTCAATTTGTTGGTTGTTGTGGGTTTTTTTATCCCACTACTGTTTTCAAAGACCTGGATATCACTTTACCAGTTTTAGTCAAATTATTGGGCCAACAAGGCAAACTATTTTTATACACAGAACTGAACACCAGATGGGACTCCGTGACTATTATATTATTCATGACCATTGAATTAGAGATGCCTTAAAAAAAAAATCTAGTCTGCTGTAGTATGGCCTTATTCTATCTGCAGATTTCTTTTATCATATAATCATAGAACTGTTTAGGTTGGAAAAGACCTTTAAGAACATTGAGTCCAACCATAAACCTAGCACTACCAAGTCCACCACTAAAATATTTTCCTAAGCCACCATATATACAGGTCTCTTCGATAACTCCAGAGATGGTGACTCCACTACTTCCCTGGGCAGCCTGTTCCAATTTTTTATAACCCTTTCAGGGAAGAAGTTTTTTCCTAACATCCAATCTAAGTCTTCCCTGGCACAACTTGAGGCTGTTTCCTCTTGTCCTGCCACTTACCTACATTCATTGACTAACTCAATGGACCCAAATCGATAATCCCTGTTGAAAATAGCAAGCGCTCTTCCTGTTGAATTCAGTAGGTTGCTGGTCTTGCTGTGATTGCTATTCATTCACTGAGCAAAATGATTTTGTGATACAGGTTGTATAATGAGTCTGAAGAAATCATGGTTCAGTTTTTGACCTTGCTTTGCCAGTCTTGACAATCTTGTGCAAAACATTTGTTCTCTCTCAGTTTTTGATTCCTAAACTATAAAGTGAGAGCAAACTTGGGTTGTTTTTTTTTTTTTTCCATATTTTGTTATCTGTTAATTTCAACTTTACTAGTTTTGGCTAGGGCATTGATTTTTATTGCATGAGCAGCAGCAGAAACACTTGCTTAATACGGATATGAGAAGGACCCAGAATAGTGGTCAAACACAGGTTTAAATTACATGGAGAGTTACACTACTACAGAACTGAGCAGGATTTAAATGAGTTTAAATTGGAGCAGAATAGAGCTTGCTGAAATCTTCCGACAAATATATGTGATTAAGGATGGTGACAAATGTGTCTGTGCTATTAATTGTAGAATCTCACATCATAAAGGATTCAGAAAACATAATCCATTTGTCTGGCAGTATTTTAAATGAGGAGTAAACAAGCTAATTCTGAGCAGTCTTTACATCACTGTAAATTGAAGTAGAATTTTCTCCAGAAATTAGACTGTGTGTCATGAGATCATTTGTATCCTCTCTTTCTCTTTCAGTCTCTCTCTCTGTGCATTCCAATCCTTACGGCTTCCTACCCTATGATTTAGTTTTCTGTTTGTATTTATAAGGGGGCTTTATTGCTAATGTTTGTTGTGCACAGTGTAATTAAAAAGCAGATTCCTTACTCAATGCAAGGACTGAGTCAGTTCTCTCTTCAATATATCCCTTGCAAAGCACTATGATAAATTTATATATGAAAAGAGATTGAGGATAAGGCATTCAGACAGGATAAATTTTAAGTTACTCTTATTTCCATGTTTATTTTTCAGTGAAAGAGCTTGAGTCCTCAGCACTCGGAATCAGCTTAAGTATCTGAGGGTCTAAAATCTTGGTCGATACATTTATCCCTTCACTTCCATTTAAAGTTTCCTCGTGATACAAAATGTTGATTTTCCAATCTGCATATTTATTCATTGTGTGCTTTTTACTACTGTTTTAAACTGTTTGTTATTTTTAAAGCTTCTGTTTCTGTAACAGTAAAAACTTAGTGCTATAAGTAGGCTACTAAAATGGCCATTTAGGTAATCCAGCTTCCTTAGAGCAATGCAGTCATGGTAATACTTTCATCATTTCCTTTTTAAAAAACATTCAAACTATTCTGAAAAAATATTTGCCAAGCTGAATTTTCTCAATAATTTGGTCCAAAGGCTTTAGTTGGTGGAAATGCTCTGAAGATTTTGTGCGTATGTATTTTTGTGTGATAAAATACCGCTGTTAAATTGGTGAGCAATTAAAGATGGGGTGGTTGGGGATTTTTTCCACTTTGTATACCTAGGCAGATTCATAATTGCCAAAAGTTCTGGGACAATACCGAGCAGGAAGTGTATGATATGAATCTAAAAGAGGTTCATCTCTTGAAAACTATACATCTTTCTTGTCCTTGACTCAGAAAGGCTCTACATACCAGACTTAGAAAAGGTAACAGCAGTGAGACGATTTGTGGAAAGGCTTCTATATGAGAAGAGGCCAAGTAGAATGAGCTTAGAAAAGGGGTCCAACAGTTGCATAATTTCTCTTGGTAGAATCTTAAATGGTATGAGGTAATAGGGAATGTTTACTCTCTATTTCTTAAAATTGTATTAGCTCTAAAACAACAGAAATATTTTTGCACATAAAAAAAATTAATAAACTGTGGAACTCTTTGCCACAGGATACCATAAGTGCCAAAGTATAATTAGATTAAGAAGGCAATTATCTAGATTTGTGAAGGGTATACTTGTCCTTGCAATTAAAAAAATCTTTACTACTGAAAGCAAAGGGTCTCAGCTCAGGAAGTCTGGAGGAGCTGAATTACAGGATGCATACCAAAGCAAGAAGCCCTGTGTGTTATATAATGCTGAAGCATTTCTTTTTCAGAAGTTTTTAGATTTGTGTTTTTACATTCCACAATGAAATTTGATGGAATTGTAGGAAAACCTTACAGTAGTGTTATGCTATCACAACTGTTTTGATAATTTAAACCTGTCACATTGGCACACTGCATCAACATCAAATATAGCTTCTTTCATTTCTGAGTATGATGATAATGTACTTTCTCTCTGGTATCAACTTTATTTCCTGTTCATGTTTAATACCCCAGATAATATCCTGTGGATTTTTGTAAAATAAATGTGGTGCATGTAGCAATGGATAAAAGAAATGGATCTGTTAACATGGACAAAAGGGCAAGATTGTGAACTTGACTCCCAGTAGAATGTGCGTGCACCTACATGCTAATGTGAAATAAAGCAAGAATGCCTAACCTGAGGCCTACAGAAATACCAGAGTTCAGTCATGGACTGTATTCATCTTAATGAGGGATGGAAATCCACACTAAGACCTAATGTCCTAGAATTTGAGTCATCCATCTTATGTTGAGGAGCATGTTGCGACCAGTGATCACTCCCCCCTCCCCAGCGCCAAGAGCTAATCTGGCACATAAAATATGAGAACATTAGGCATTCACTTTTTCCTTTTGCAAAGTAGTGGCTGGTTTATGATGGACAAAAGTTGAGTCGCTCTCAGGAGGACTGTGCTACCAATGTACTTTCCTTATTGCTATATGGTATCATCTCAACAAAGAAGAGCCTTCTGTTATCCATTACTTTCTTCTCATAGAGCTGCTCTGGATTACCCAGACAAGTCACTGGCTTAGCATTTTGTACTGGACCAGAAGTAATCACTAGTCCTTACAAGCAGTTCACAGTGACAGAGATGGCCACATGTTTTGTCCAGGTAGTGTTTTTCTTAGTTTGCTTGTGTGTCCCTTGGAATTGCTGACTGAGCTCATGAGCTATAAAACAAAGCCCTGAACTTCCCCTGGTTTGTCAGTGTGGTGCACACTTAAGAAAGGAGGAGAGCTCAGTCTTCTTATCTATGCATGAAGTTGGGTTGTCAGAGTCTGGACATGCCTCACAAACCAACAGAGTTCCGCTGTGCCAGGTTTCCATGAATGGAGCTACTGCATGGCAGAGAGTGGTGAATGAAGCTGTTAAAGTGGTTTTGTTTGGGTTTTTTGTTGTGTTGGGTCTTCTAAAAGTAAAAAACTCAGTCTTTCCAAGCTGACTCTCCCTTCCCCAGTCGATACACTCTCCTTCCAGTCAGCCCAGCCACTCTGTTGAAATATTTCTTTCTACTAGCTACACCTGCAATAATACATTAAATGTCTTTTGAACTTATGTGTCGACAGGGAGAGGAGAACTCACCCACCAAAAGGCGAGCAGCAGCCAGCTTTCTCGCTTTCACCTTCAGGTGCCCCTTCACTGTATGCAAGCACCTGTAGAGGCTAAAATCATGAAAGTGATTGCCTGGATAACCAGCACTGGTGAGTTTGGAGCTTTGAAAGGGGGGAGAGTGGGGGGGAGTTTGGGTACATAAATAAGCTGAAAAAATCCTCACTGTCAAATGAAATGTTCCTCTGCTTTATCACCATTATTTTTAGTGAGATTTTGCATTATGGTACCTTGAGTTTTAAATTAAATGTCAAATATAATTTGGCACTACAAAGAATGAATTATGTGACTGCCCTTAGAGAAAATCAGAAGGCTTAGCTTTGTGAGTTAAATTGGTATCTGCCTTATACTGAGCTGATGTGGGCTAATTGATTAGGATCTGACAGGATACCATATTGCAAATTCAGCACAATCTCTTCCATTAAAAAAAAATAGACCTAAGGTACCTTTAGGGAAAAGCAAAAAAATGTTCTGTAAAGCAGAATGGGGAGAGGAAGAGTATCTTCAAGGACTTTCTTTTGCATTGATGGTTTAGATTCTCTAGAAGCCCACACTTTCAAGGGTACAATATGGATGTTAATGTGCCCCAGGTCACTTCAGAAGCAGATTTGCAATCAGATTTCAGGTTCTTCTGGCCTAATTTTAAAGAGCAGCAAAATATTTTCTCAGATAGCTGACTAAATCTATCTCCATAAGAACTGAGATGACAAAGTGCCACTTTAGATCATTAAAGGAGGGTAATACATTTTAATCAGCAATTATGAGAGGAAGGACAAACCAAATGCTATAGCAGTGGGTCATTTTATAAATTCAGTACTTGTGTCCCTCTCCCTTTCAAAATGCATGATGCTATTTCCTGGAAACATCAGTCTTTAAAAACTATTGTCAAGTAAACAAGCCTTGTGTTTCTCACAGCCTTCATGTCTGCGTAGTCTGGGTTTAATTTTCTGTTAAGTACGGGTAGCGTTGGGGGGGGGGGGGCTAAGTTTTGA